>LGRX02000942.1:0-24904 GCA_001247695.2 Cymbomonas tetramitiformis
CCGCCAGATGGTTGCACATCTCCAACAGTGCATCTCGCCCACCATAGACATGGACCGCCCAGATATGCTCCCAGCGCCACTGAGAGCTGCCCGGTCCCGAGGCCCGCGGCAGATTACGCATTACATCATCGAACGTCTTCTCATCCAGCTCAAGCGCCTGCCCCTGAAGCTCCCGCCGGCGATCCTCTCCCACATCTTGCCTCCTGCCTGTCCCAGCCGGGTGCAACCGCTCCAGCTTCAGCAACGTCTCCTCCGTCGCTGGTGCCAGCTTGGGCAACTCCAGGCTCTTCCCTGCCTTTCCCAGCTGCCCCGCCTTCACCAAGCGCACAGCATCTCACAGCAACCGTTCCTCATCCGCCTCGGCCACAGCTCGTCGATCCCCCGGCACCTCCGCATGCAGCCCCTCCCACTCGCCGTGTAGAAAGCGGGCGCAACGCTCCTTAATGACCTGGGCCACACCCTGCTTCACCCCCTGCTGGACCGGCTGAATGAAGAACCAGGCGCGGGAGAAAAAAGAACAGCTTGTAGGCCTCGACGTCCCCTGTGTCCACCCGCATCCTCCGAAGCGCGACCATCACACACTCGGTGAACAGTCCCCACAACTTCTTCGGCACCATCAGGGAAGCGTGCGCTAAATCTGGGAAGAATTCCGTTCTGGTTAATGTGCGTGGCAGCCGCGGAGTGCAGTGGTATGTGCGTGGAATTCCTTTGAAGACTGCTGTACGTTTCACGAAGAGTAAACTTATTCGTGCACTTTTACTTTCTTTAACTAACAATTATGTCTGGATTGCTGGACAGTTGGTTCGTCAGACACGAGGTGTTGGAATGGGCGGTTGTGACAGTCCGGGCCAAGCACTTTGTGTATGTGCATACAGTGAGCGGGAATTTACACAGAGTGTTCGTGCAGATCGCCGGTATTTGTCAGCAGTGAGACAGGCTGATGACGGTTTGGCGATGGTTTGCACGTGGACGGGTACTGATCGAGAGTGGCGGAAAATTAGACGGGTTTTACGCCGCTATGGTGACAACTGTTATCCTCCTGGGATGCGGGTATTACAAACTGAGGTGGCGGGTTCTGATTCTGATTTACCTGATACTCTGGAATATTGTGGTATGGAAGTTTTTGTGCAGGATGGACATATCTGTCTCCAACAGATGATGCAGAATGAGAAACGTGGTAGTGTTCAGCTTTTTGATGAGCGGCGTGCCTTTCCTTTTGTTCATTGGGTCTCAGCTTGCCCGGAAAGTAGGAAAGCTAGTACTTTGGTTTCAGTACTTTCTCGAATGCTGGCGCACACTGATGAGGACAGGATATCGGTGGCTCTTTTGCAGCTTTGGCGTGAATTAAAGCGACAGGATTATCCCGATGGATGGTTGAGCCAGGGTTTGTCAGCTATGGCGGCGAAGTTTCCCCTGGATTATTGGGGCAGACTTAAATGCTTGATGCTGAAGACGAAGTCTCCGATGTTGTGATTATCGCTGGATGGTTTTTGTATGTTTCTTTATCCTGGGTTTTATTATCTTCTTATGAGTGGCGGTATATTCCTGATGGTTATTGCAATTTCTTTTGAGTGGCAGTATATTCCTGATGTTAATTGTGATTTCTTATTGTCACAGTTATTTACCTCTGTCACTATGAGTTTAGATTCCGAGCCGTTGAGTATCTTTGACTTGATTTGATTTAATTAGTAGGACTATATGTGGTAACCGGGCCCACACAGTGATTCTTTCTTTCTCACTGAAGAGTTCCAGGCAGGGAACGAAACTAGTCTGAGCTATGCCAAAACAATTAAATCTTATGTTTATATAGCATACAGTTTTAACTTGTGGTTCTCTTGTATAAACTGAGACTTATCATACCATAACTTAAACATAGCTCACAACACACTCGTCGACACTCAGTCCTCGCAGCCATGTCCACCCCGCCTCTCCAAGCCCATCCGGGTCCCCCACCAAGCTCTCGCCTCCACGCTGCCCCTGCGCCCGCCCCGCGGCCCGTGGATTGCCCCGGCCCCCACTGCCGCCTCCCCCCTGAGCCGGCGCACAACGCTGAGCATAACTAGCTAGACAGCCCCCACCCCGACCTTGATGCTGCCGCATTCCAAATATAATGTGTGTATGTGTGTGTGTGTGTGTGCGTGCGTACACATACACACACAAATGATTTGGCCACTGCATGTCCGATACTGGATGCGCACATGGGAGCGGCTACGATGCCCCCGGGGACGGCAGCACGGAAGGTAGAGGAGAGCAAGGTGATGACGTACAGGGAAGTGTGCCCGCATCACTTGGCACATTTTGGTGTGAAAGCGTATAGGGGGCAAGGGGCTGGTGCTCCCTTCACAAGGCGCAGCGGCGGCGGTACATGGAGGAGAACGTGTAAGCACGGCAAGGTGGATGGCGATGGGGGCATCAAGGACGAGGGCAAATATATGGATTTTGACAGTCCCGCAGGATATTCAAATAGAGGAAGTGGATCGTCCGGTTGCTTTCTTTTGTGTTTGTGCAAGGGCGGGTGGCAGGGCTGATGCATCATTACAGTAAAACGCGATATATAAGAAACTGGCCCGAAAACGCCAGCCGCTAGTTTCTTATTGGGTGGGTCCGAAATTCCCCAAGTCAGCGGGCGATTTTCTTAAATTTGGGTCGTTGGATTTATCGAGTTTAGCGTGTCAATTTCTTAAATAGGGATAATGTTCGGCATTGGATTTTGCTCGATACGGCTGTAGCGCCCAGTTTCTTATGTGGAGGTAGGTGCGCAGTTCACGCTCTAGCGGCAAAGTTTCTTAATTTGCCAAAGTTCACATCTCTTATACCGTCTCTGGCGTGCAGTTTCTTAATTTAGTGGGGAAAAGCATGGACGCAGGAGTAAAAAACACACTGAAGTCCCTAAAACGTTTAGTAGATGAAGGTTTGATTTCTTCAGTGGACTTTAAGTCAGAGAAAGGGAAGGTGCTTTCTCCGCCGAATGGGTACATTTACCACATGTCCGAGAGCACCTGTGCTGAGTTGCTAGAGTTGAAAAGTTTCTTGGATATGGAAATTCTCGACACTGCAGAATATTCTGAGCAGAAGCGCGTTATTTTAGACACCACGCTTGTCCTCACATCAACTTCCCTTACGATTCAGTCTGCCTCCGACTCTGTTAACCTATCAGCGGCTCAGTCAATCTCGAAGAGTTCAGCTCAGTGTTACGACTTGACTCATACGCTCGAAGAGACTTAGTGCAACGAAGATCCCGCTACCAGCGCCGCTGTAGTTACTCTTGCCACTGAAGGCGCAGCGTCCCCTGTGAGGCAGCTGGATTTATTTTCTACGTTTGATCGATAACACACACTAGCATGTTAGCTTATGAATTATTGAATCTGAATTTTTTCCAGCGGTCAGTTTCTTAAATAGGCTAATTATCTCAAAGGGGGAGTTCTCGTTTTCTAGCGGTTTACTTTCTTAATCCATAGCTTTTTGGATGGCGAGCGGAGCATCATGCTAGCGGCTAGTTTCTTAGAGTTTCTTAGACAAATACGAAAAAAGCTAGCGGCTAGTTTCTTATAGACCCAATTTCTTATATACCGCGTTTTACTGTAGACGGGCCGTCGGGCAATACCTGACCGGATGGGGTTGGCGCTGGGTTGGCGGAGGCGGTGTGAGAGGAGGCATGATGCCGCAGAGGTTCCAGAAGAGGTGGGGAGGTTGGCCCTGATGCAAAGGGCTTGAGAGGGTGCGTGTGAAGAGACAGACTACTGTCCGATGCACGGGAGGTGCATGGCACATGGCACCCACGGGGGGGTCGAAATGTAGCGTTAAGGGGTTTGGGTATTGCCCGGCGAGTTCTCCAATGTATGCTATCGATGTTAATATCTATAGTACCTATTTTGATGTTGCTGAAAACGGTGTTTCACTCCGTTTTAGCTGATACGATTGTATTTGGTGTGCACCATATGTAGAAGTCAAGGGGGTGTAGGTCGTATAGCATAGGGTTTGTGCGCGCTGACACCTCATACACGCTGGGGGTGAACTAATGGGTAATATTTGAGTTCTAACTTTATTAGATATGTATACAAAGAAGCTTTAGGAACTACAGAAAACCGGGGAGTGCTGAAATCTCATTTCGTATCATAGGATGTGTGGTTTGTTATTACGCGAGAATATTACTGTTATCAATAACAACACCAAAAAAGCGACCTTTTCAAGGCTAGTTTTTTCCACAAGAGTGCATATAATACAAAATATACCTATGTTTTCTCTGCCCTTAAACAGGAGGCACCGGCTACAGCTGGCGAGCGACGCTCCCAACCCTTTACAGGCCGGTGAACAGCATCCGATGCAGTCTTATTATATGCAGACCCCTACTGTGCACGTGAAAGCGCCTCCCTCAAACACGGAGGGAGCGCCATACCGAATATATCGGTTATGCACGACAATATTGTTTATCTAAAAAGTGCTTTATGAAGTCAGCTACTCTACGGTTGCCAACGGAACCGACGGTAATGTCCTGGTTGCGATGTAACCGTCGGTTCCGTTAACCCTCCCCCCCCCCGGAACTGTTGGGATTCTAACCCAAGCTGAGTGCACTTAACGCACTCAGGCTACAGTCCCATCAGTACTTTTACTATTCCGTACTTCTTTCCGGCGCACCGTACCGTGACTGCGTGCTGCATCCGCAACATGCAGTCAGGGTTCTAACCGGCTTTCAAATCGAACCGGCAGCCAACAGGGTGGCGTATCCCCTCACATACACGTAATTCTAAACCGGTGTCACTTACCTCTAGACAACTGGCACGTATCCCTTGCCTGTGTCCCTTGGAATCTGTTCTGTCCCACCCGCCCCCGCCCCCGGAACTGTTGGGAGTTGAACCCAAGCCGAGTAGGGTAAGCCTCCGTACTCAGACAGCAGCCCCAAAATATATTTTCTAGCACTTCAACAAATTCAGCACAAGCAACTGAGTGTTTGCCTGAAGAGGGCCAAGCTAAGTCAAAGAAAATAGACTCGCCGGCTGGAGCGAGCCGGCTGCACGCTGAGAGTGGATTTCTCAGCACAGGAAATTTTGTTTCAGACCGCGAGAAAAAAACAAGGTAACGAGGATCGCTGAGAAGCAAAAATAGAGTTGGACACTAGCTCAATATGGCCCGCGGAAAAAAATATTGTTTCAAAGCAGCTTCTTGGAGTTTTTTAATCTCTGCAGGCCAGTCTGCAAACAAGAAACCACACGAAAGTTAGAAGGGGGAGCAGGGGTGATTAAACCCGAGGACGTCGAAGTCCGCCAGAGAAATATTCTCAGGACGCGCTGCTCCCTTTAAGAGAAAACGTACAGCCCTTCCTGCTGGGTCAAACAAGCTTGTGACCGAGTTTCGTGCAAGGCGATGCAGTACAGAGTGGACCACAATGAATCAACCTTATGAGCAGAAAATCAGTGCTTGCGCAGTGGCTCTCGTGTTCCCACCGAACGCGGTAAACTTCTATCAACTGAGACTCGAACTCAAAATTCGGCTACATGGAAACTTTTCTAAAAAGCCTCATCTAAAATCTGAAAAAAGAAGATCGTATCCCTATGTACTAGTAATTTTACTAAATCAATGCGCGACACCTGTTGCGTTAGTAAAAAGAAGGCGGAGCAAGCGACTACGTAGTCTGTTCGAAGCCAAACGCGATATATAGTGCAATTCAGTGCACGTGCAGGGTCAAAAATGTTTTCAGAGGGCTTGAAAAAAAAATGTTTTGAAGCACGCCGCCAATTGTGCCACGTAGGACGAGTGAGCGTCTGCGGAACTCCGTGGGGTCAGTCACCGGTTTTCGCGCGGAACGGAGGACGATTTTAGCACTAACAACTCATTCTTAAATCTCGATTTTACCGGTAGTCATGGGTGCCATGTGGGTGGTGGGGCGCAATGATCTGGAGGAACACACTGTGAAGAGTGTGTTCCTCCTGTTGGGCAGGCTTATTTCGGTGGGGTAGGCGAGGCAGGAAGGAGGGCAACATCACAGCTCTTAGAAATCATAGAAGGTGCGCGGCAAGAAGCAGAGGATCTGCGGATAGTTGGGGGCAATGACCGGGTTTTGCCAAGGCTTGGTCTGCAGAGGCATCTACGGGTGCAGGCGGGCCCAGCCAAGCGGCATCGAGCATGGTAGCACGACCATTTTGTAGCTACCCCCCGGACATTTTGTAGCTTCTGTAGAGTCTATTTTGTAGCTAGACTACAAAATGCTCGCCATATGCATTTTTGTAGCTACAGCTACAAAATGGCGAGCGGTTTGCCATTTTGTAGCTAGCTACAAAACTGATTTTCAGCGAGCTACAAAAAATATTTCAGCAAGCAAGTTACATAACAGATTTCAGCAAGCAACCTACAAAAACAGATTTCAGCAAGCAACCTACAAAAACAGATTTCAGCAAGCAAGCTACAAAACAGATTTCAGCAAGCAAGCTACAAAAACACCGGAAATTATATTAAGCTAGGGGAAACACAAGCGAATCTTACCGCGTGTATGATTTGAAATACAAACTTATTAACCTTATAGTACCGCGCATGTGATATGAAACACAATTTTTAGACCGTTAGTTGAAGGATGCTACATTATTATAGCACGAGGCAAACATTTATAGTAAGCAAGCATTCAACAAACAATAAAAACTTACAACATTCAAAATATTACATAACTAATAGTGTTCACAAATTCATTCTAGACTAGGCTTCTAGTTTAAGGGTTCACCGGTCCAAAGCAACAGGTGAGACTGACGTACTAAAATAGCATCAGGTAAACTATCGAAATACAAAATGTTTCCCGCCTGCAACACCTGGACACAGAATCAGTCAGCACATTGGGAATCGAGCCCGATACCAAGAGGATTCGCCTGTCGGTATTTCGCCCTCGGGTGGGCGTTAACACACAAGCTTTAATTTCAACAGCAGTTCGGGGAGCGAATTACTAGAAAAAATTCAACCTGCGCAAACATGCAGGGCAACGGAAGTTAACGCCGCCGGCAACGTTGCTGGCGGCTTCAAAAGAAGTACAGCATTAAAACAGTAACCTGCAAAAATACGACACGCTGGTCAGTAAAGATGTTGGGAATCGAGCCCAAACCGTCGGGCTGTAGGGAAGCCCGCCAGTCTCCGAGCATCCCATAAGAGCTAGTGGGATAGACGGAAGCCGCCAGCAGCATTGCTGGCGGCTTCAGAGAAGACATCGCGTAAATGGCAAGCTGCAGAAAGAAAACGCTGCTGGCGTGAGGACATATGTTCGAAATTGAGTCGAGACGGTCAGGCTGTGAAGACGCCCAACGTGCTCCACGCATACCTGCAACGTAGGAAACAAGAATCGGGCCAGCAGCGGCTCACGTGAGAACATCACAGGATGCCCCCGCCAGGCTCCACACACACAGCTGAAACCGTGGCAAGTTCAGAATATCCGCTAAGATAGGTGGCCCGCAATAGTTAGTCAAACAAACATGTAGAATTTTGAACAGCAGGTAGACAAGCTCAAGCAGGGCGGCGCAAGATGAGAGCTTGAAGAATGATGAAGACTTTCGCGACCAGGATCTTATGAGATAATTGTATCCTGAAAAGTGAATTTGAGATCGTCAGAGCCGATGATTGGTCGATTCAATCGAATCTAACAGCGCCCCGCGGGGGGTACAGAAGACGGTATCATATGAGTGTATAAATGCAAACTCGTAGTGAGAGGCTGACAGCGCGGTGCAACGTGCAGTATATATAACTATGAAGCGTGAGAAGCGTAGAATATCCGATCGAATCTGCTAGATGTGACAAGTGATCGAACGGTCGGTCAGTCAATCGCTCGGTCGATGTTTCGATCCGGCGGTCCGAACGGTCGACATACAGTTGAGGTAAGAGTGAATGTGTTGCTCGACGAAAATTGTGTAAACGATAGAATCTGTTTTCCTGAAAATTGAAAAATCTGCAATCTGTTTTACCTGAACTGCCACCAAACCGCAAGATGCGTTGGGTGGTATAGCTACAAAAATCTGAGGGCGCTGTGTGGTGATGCAGCCTTGTGCAGGCTGGAACGCTTGGTTCTGAGTGAGGATGGTGGAAGATTTCTTCAGAATTTTCCCGATTCTCCTATAAGGGAACGAAGGAAATCCGGGAATTTTCAGAGGATTTGCTTGGCCAGTTCTAAAAGAGCTACAAAAATGCATCGAAGCTACAAAATGTCAGGGGGGTAGCTACGAAATGGAGATGCTATCCTCGAGCATCCAGGATATATTGGCAGAGTGGAATGGACTCTCACCGCCGAGCTCAAAGAGTGAGGTCGGAAGCTCTGGACTCGGGAGCAGAGCGAAGCTTTGCCAGAGCAAGCGATGTCCTTCGCTGAGGACTGTTCCATTATTTGTATTGTCGAAGGGGGGGTGTGGGTTAGGATATGTTACTTACCCCCACCCGCCCAGCAGACAATGCCTGCCCAGCGGAAAGCACCACCATACGACCCCACCACCCCAGTGGACAAAAAACGGAAATCCTACCCCCCCCCTTATGACGATCATTGAAAAAGCCCTGAGGAAGTTTGTTGGAGGTGAGCATCGGGCGAGCAATCAGCCCACCTTCTCGAGGGAGCAGTTGGCATGGGGGGAACTGGTGGTGAGGATGTTGAGCGAATTGCGGGCGGAAAGGTCACGGGTGGATGGAGTTGGATGCCACATGCCGGGCCCCTCAAAGCCTGGGGGTCCGTCCCGGCAGCGATGAGCGCTTACAACAGGTTGCACATACGGCGTCTCATCAGCTTCCCTGCCCACGTGGCGAGGTTGTTGGCCGTGCCAGAGCTAACAGTGATGAGCAGCTGTCGGGAAGGCGCCGACCGGATGGTGAAGTATCGGCCACCGGGAGGGCTTGGGGCACACAGGCGACTGTGCGGATGGGACCCCAAGCAGGAACAGTGCGGCGTGACAGTTACAGTGTCTACTATCGGATGCCTCTGAGATTGACACACGCGGTAAGTGCGTTGTGGTAAGCTAGGGTTGATTTTTAATAGTTACAGTGTAAGTATAAAGCGCATTGCTTCTCAGGTTTGCAGCTTATTCGCAGGGTGGTCAGTACAAGTCCTGTAGGTCTTGAGTCCCACAATAGATGGTGTTGAAGGTAAACGGTTGCAACTTGTGCAGATCGGTGGCGGGCGCGCACGGTTAGAAGGGAGCGATTAAGTTTATCATTCTCAGCCCCTTAAGACATCCCTTAGGAATACCGGCTGTATCCTGGGTGAACAGGCTCTATTGAGACCTTGCTTTGGGGCAGGTAGGAAGCAAGGTGGCGGTCCTGAGCTTAGGCTTGGTGGTGGGGGGATGGCTCGAGCAGCTCGGGGGGAGACAGGAACCGGCTTCTTTCGGAGGCATCGCAGTAGCAACACCGGTTATGCAGTTGCAGAGGGGCTGAGGTGTCCCAGTGAGGCTGAGTATTAGAGGGGGACGTTCTTCACTAATGAGCTCTCTCTGGAGAATTCGAATAAGTGTCCCGAAATGTGGTTTGAATCCTGCGATCCCCGGTGTGGGTACGTAGTGCAGTCAATATTTTATGGCTACATTGTGCCAAAGCAATTGGTCCAATGATACGCCCACACTAACGCGCGCGCGCGCACACACACTGAACGGCATGAGATCGGCCAACAAAAGCCAGCCCACCATCATCCCAGTGGATGTGAGAAGCAAATCAAGAGCAGGGCGGGGCCGTGACAAGATACCACAAACACATACATATTCCCAACCCGAATGCAACGCAGCGTGGAAAGATGATACGATGTGACCGATCGTCGCCAAACAACTGTTGGTCTCTGGGTTCCGGAGTAAGCGGACCCTGCTGGCATGCCCCCCAGTGGCTCCCGGTCGATGGATGGGACCTGTTGGTCCATGGTTATGTCATGCATGCAGTCACACCACACAGCATGGACACCCCATGTCAAAAAAAGGAAACAGGCGGGGACCTAAGTGCTCCCCACAAAATTCAAGGGAAAACACAGAAGGTGTATATCACCACCTTCTGCCTCTCCTCGCAGCACGACAGACGAATCTACCGAGCTCTCCAAGAGGCAGTGCCCGCCAGAATGGCACCACAGGGATAACCGCCTCCCAAACCCCACTTCCACCCGGCGGCCGTCCCCGTTCACAGCGATCCGCCAATACTCATACCAAGGTCAAAGAACACAAGTCCCCCGGTCGCACACACACACACACATACCCACACATACCCACACATACACACACACATACATACACACATACACATACACGTACACATAGTGAGGTCCGGAGAATCCGGATGAGTGTCCCGAAGTGTGTGTTGAATCCTTTGATCCCCGGCGTGGGTACATAGTGCAGTCTCTTGTGGCTTCGGGGTGCCAAAGGATGCGCAAGGGTAAGCATACACACATACACACATACACACATACACACATACACACATACACACATACACATACCACATACTACATACTACATACTACATACTACATACACATACACATACACATACACATACACAGGATAGGCGTACATATACACACATATATACAGATGAATCGCTCAAAACGAGCCGGCTGCATCCAAAGCTCAGCTCAAGACAGCACAGATACACTACACCTAACATAATGATACAAAGTCACGGGCTTGTTTGTAAGTGGTCGGTGCAGCTATTGCCGATATATTGCAACTATAGTATATACTCACACGCGGTGAACGATCCGTTCCTGACGACCACGTGCAAGTTCGGCTTCGATACATTATTTTCTGAGGGTTCGATTGGGGATCAAAGATCATTGCTGGTCACTCGGGCGCATTCAAATCCGGTTGAGTGCGCCCAAGTGACCAGCAAATGGAACAAATATAAGAGGAGGAAGCAGCAACGCTCAATAGACAGGAGAGCACACCCAACCCATCATAGCAACAAGCAGACCTCAGAAGGAATGAGGAAGAGAAACAACTCTGGGAAATACTGGAGCAACAAGAACGGGATGAGGAGGACAAGCACCTTCCGGACATGCTGGAACAAATGCTGTGTCCCCTATCGCACATCACACATCGCCCATCACACACACACACACAATACACACCTGCAAGTGCACTTTGTTCACACTTAGTGCACTCAACATGGTAGTGGATATACATTGTGCCTGAACATGTACGCTGTCAGATGTTGTATCCAAACTGTCTATTGTCAGCAAGTGTATTATATTATTCACTCTGGCTTACCACCACGCGTTGTGCGATTTGTACCAAACAACAGAGGCATCCGATTGTTAAATCAGACCGTGATAATCACGGCGCGTGACCTGGCGCGACGGGGCATACAAGGCAACACACGAAGCGATTCACAGCGTGAAACACACATACTGGGGGTATGAGCGAAGGTCGTTGCATATTCAGATTATAGTAGCATGCATCACGTGACTATTTATACACGCGTAGTGCATGCCGCGTTATGAACACATGCATGTAGGCAATTGGTTTGATAACGCGTACCCTTAGTCCCTTACGTATGTACCATATGGCACCGACATATGTACATAGATATGATTTGTACATGGCGGTACCTAATTGTGTAAAGAATATAACGGATAATTAAAATAATAAAATTCAGCTGTTGCAGGCTGTGGGGCTATTGTACTATTGTAGTTTGAAGGAGCCTGCAGCATGTATGCATGTAACTATGTATGTAAATATGTATACATCGGCATGCACGCATGTGCAGCATGCATTGCCACATGTCTTCTAACACTACAAGACTTATCATCTTCAGAATACGGATGGCGGCACGTAGCAGTGTATAACAACATGTATCCTCCTGATTTGTTTCCCTTCCGGGTCCCAGGTTTGTGCTTAAAATGTGGTTAAATGAAGAATTTCCTGTCGCAACTGGACGCCAACTAGCTGGGATCAATAAGGTGTATTCACCAAGCCTCAACATATCAGTCACAAAAAACGTCACAAAGAATGCGGACACTGTGTTATGGGAACTCAATATTGAAGACGAGAACTCTGACATGTATGTTGCGGCAAGCCTTTTACATGATAGAAGCAACATCTCGTCAGTTTACTCGGTGCGTACATGATGACATGCGTTCACTTTCATGCTCAATGTCGGATCATGCCAATCATTTGTTGTCTGTAGATACATGTGTGGGTGCTGTGCACGCATACTGAGAATTTCAATCAAAGAGCACACTGTGATGGATTTGCAATTTTGAACATATTTTCAGGGTGATTGTGTGCATTCCACATGTCAGATTTTATTTGCAACAATATACAGTACAAGTTTGCGGGCCTGCTGTGGACAGCGGTCTTGGATGCACCCCTGTGATACTTAGGCCTAGCACCCTTGCTGCAGTAGTTACAAAAATATTCAGATTATCGTTCAATTTTGAGTATATTTCTGCATCCTTAGCCAGGGAATTCCCTTCAAATTTACTGATAGACTGCATATGCACATTCAAATTGAATATGCCACTCTGCGTGCCAGCTGCCAAACATGTTCAAGTTTTAAAGATGTTTGTCCAAGCAACACGGAATGAGTGTATTGATCCTGGAGGTGATGACGCCGTTGGGTGGGTGTGCTATTATGTCACTCTGCGCTGATCTCCCAGGACTTCCTCGGCAGAATGGGTGAACACATAGCAAGCTTCGATAGCTTTGGCAAACCAGGTAGAGCGACGAAGCGCTGCGCTGAGCTGAACTTCTATTTTCGTCATATATTGTGTCATACTGTAGTTCTTGATAGAATGTCATATATAGTGGCCTCACAATCAGTGGCACAACTGCTCCTTTGCCCACGTGTGATGGTGGGTAATGCTGTGGCGATAATTACTACAATCTAGGCACTTCATAGAGGCATTTCACACATGCCCCGTTTTTCTTACTGTGGCTGCTAATGTTCCACTTTCGGATTCGATGTGTGCTCAGCTGATATTTCATGCTTCAAAATACGTGGTCGGCATTGGCGGTATGAATGCTGCTGCTGTACACTTTGCCAAGCTTCTAACAATCTCGCGAGTGCGCACTCCGCAGGATATCCGATGGCGTCACTAGACGCATTTGCCACTTTAGTCGGCTTTTCCGAGGATGTCTCGTCTTACCAGACTGTCTTCACTGTGCAGCCCAAAGGAATGTATCCACCCAATTTTGGCAGTGATATTAATCCAATATCAGCCACAATCATGGCGTCAGAGGATGGCTTTGGAGGACAATATCTTGCAGTTCCATCAATGATACATGATTTTACCATTAAGGGCTACATGGCATCCCTAAATTTTCAGTTTGTGCACGCTTTCTTCATCTATAATGTGCAGGCTGTAATATGTCCACCACTAAATGTCGGACAGATGACTCAATTTTGCAATATTACGGTTCCGTGGGAAGCATATTCCAAAGCTCTCTAACTAAACCGTAATGGTATGGCACCAACTGCATGCTGTTGCGCTGCCGGTGATGGCGATGGAATTTTGTTCAGGAACATCGAATTCACGCACAATTATGCAAGAAGATGTCCAAAGCTGTTTACCTACACTTATCCCTAGCTACCGACACACAATTATGTGGCAATTTCCCCAAAAATGTAAAATATGTATGCCGATGTTGAACATGTGATACTGCAGATGCTGTCAACAATACCGCATCGTAAATAACTGTGACACCACCATCACTTCTAGTAAGAAATAAGTGACGGCCATATTCAAACACTCCTTCCTTATCAATACGTTTTTATAACATTGAATTCAATAATCAGAGAGAGAGAGAGAGAGAGAGAGAGAGAGAGATGTGGAAATATCTGTGCAAAGCGGTGGTAATAATAATAATTAGAATGGTCCACCTGTATTATTATAACTAATGGGCTCCTATGGCTGCAGTAGGTCTGCTCGCTACCTGCTTTCCAAGCTGGGACACAGTATGCCTTCCAATGTACATGCCAGTGCTTTGTAGTAAGCCAGCGAGTGTATCGCAAATTATTCAAATCTACCTCTAATTTGAACCCTAATATTTCGCATCTGACCACTATGCTTGCTTGCACATGACGACTAAAAAAAGTGTTCGTGAACTGTCCCATTGGGTTAGTACGAGTGCACACTCTTTACATGGTCTGCATTCTTCAACAAAGGTTCTTGACGGGATGCAAAACGAAATTAAATGTCGAAAAGGCAAACCGCAAAGTGAAAACCAGCATTTGGAAAACCGACTCGGCTGGCGATGACTAGAGATGCCCACATCGACAAAGCCGGGTGTACATCTGGAAATTGATGATGCTATATGAAGAGGTATTATCAGAAACTTTATTGTAAGGCCCATCACAGTATATGCATCCTTTGCATCGAATATGCTATTCTTGTTGGTGACTGATTGATACGCACGATGTAAACTACGAATCAAATAATCACAGTGCGATTTACATTTTCACGCCATTAGAACACTGCTGTGTTAGCACCACATTACAGCAATCGCCTTTTAGGTGGCAATCACTATAGAACGATTGTGAAATGAGATAACACTTTCTAAGTTTTCAGAACTTTGAAAATTGATACGCCAGTGTTCATGACTGCTTATAGTAGGCCTTTCGCCGGGTGTCAACCGAGCTCGTCAGGAAGACTGCTTAACAACATACCCTCTGGAATATAATTATTCACACGAGTGCCCAGCTCCTGTTTCATGCTAATGCAACCGAAAACACCAGAGACGGTTCGAATTACGGTCGGAAGCTATGCGAGTCAACCAACTACTGTTACCCGGTTCGAAAATAATGATGCCGATATCAAAACTGTCAGGGCTCCAAGTCAACGGCCGGAAACAGCAACCCCACGGGTCAAAGTCCATGGTGGTAAGCCAGAGTGAAACCCCTGCTCTTTATAAGGACGAACCCGGGCAAATTACTTACTTACTTACTTGACTAATCAAAGCTCGAATCCCAACGGGCGACAGCAACGAAATTTCGATCTGACGACCGCCAAACGATACTGATGACATCGCCAGTTCTCCTCTACATTCGCGTACGTATGCCGCGACGCCATCGCCACCCCGATGCTATCTTATGGCATGGGCCATGGCAGAAGCGATGTTCAGAATTTAGAAAATAATTCAGATTTGCAATCGTCAGAGTAATAAATCTCTACGTAATTATTATAATCGTGTCGCGCCAATGCCGCCCGATCGCAAAATGACGATGATTGCGATGACGATTAATTTCGCAAATGTCAGTATGTCACATAGTCACAACTGCAGCTCACAGGCCTAGTGAAGATCTTTAGATCAACTGGTCTAGTACTATAATCGGATCCGATGCACTGTTGATATTGACCAAGCTGCGCCTGTCTCTCGAGCTCGGTTGCTTTCCCTTTCCCGACATGGCGCCACTGCTCACTTATTGGCAGCCATTCCCGCGTCGCCTCCTTTTCGGCTTCGACCCATTCAGGAAGTTGTCGCCTTGGCTTTGCAATAGGGTGCCCCGATGCCTATTCTAGCTGGTGTGCATACATGTGTATGTGATGCTTCTATTGGCCCCTTTGGTTACCACTACCTTGTCTGTAACCGGTGTGGATGGGCTATCCCGATACATCATGCCGTTCGTGATGCGTTGGGATAATTATATGCTGAAGCAAGTCTTTGATCCAGCTTTTGTCATCGTGGATGATCGCAATCATCATGGTCATTCGCCTGATTGGAATCCCGATATCACAGTGCTCAACCACGATGGTCGAGGCAGACATATCGTGATTGACGCGAGCCTTGCATTCCCTTGTTGTTGTGCCTCATATATGAACCGCGAATCCTTCAGGAAGCTGGGACCTCGCTGGCACGGGCCCTTACCCATCACCGAGAGGTTCTTCAGTGACCAGCAGCGAGAGCTACCCGAAATTGACAGAGGCGCCCCGGTGGCTTATCGGCTCAAGTTGCCACCTAAATGGCGTATCCACGACGTCTTTGCGCAGCATCGCCTCAAGGAATACCGCACCGCGGATGAAACTTTTGCGCTGCGTCGGCAAATACCCACTCCCGCCAAGGTACTCGTGGATGGACAATCACAGACACATGTGTCTAAGATTTTGGCCCGAAGAGTGAAACCTACGCGAGGAGGCAAAGAAGTGGAAGAGCTTCTGGTTCGCTGGACTGGGTACTCTAATGCTCATGATTCCTGGAAGACTCGCGAGTCGTTGAACTACGGGGGTGAACTCGAGCAGCTCACCGAGTTCGAACAACTGCGACTTTCCCGTGAAGGACAAGCCCGTGAAAAAGCCTTACAGGAGGTCAGAAGGCAGCGGAATCAAAGGCGGGAACGCGCCAGAGCTCTAACCTTCCTGGACACCTCTGAAGAAGGGGAACCAACTTCTCTGGACAACTGCCTACCTTGGGAACAATACTGTCGCTCCTCTGACGCCTTTGTGACGCATCTGGCTCTGCTGGACTCTGTGGTCTCGTCACGCGAGTTGCGACTGCTGGTACTTTTCAGTGGTACAGGTAGTGTGGAGAGAAGTTTCCTGTCATGTTATCCGAAGAGCACCGTGGTCACCGTAGATCATGATCCTCGCTGGCAACCTACCTATGCGGAGAAGGTACAAGACTGGGACTTCAAGCGTTACGCTCTTGGTTACTTTGACGTCATCTGGGCTAGCCCACCGTGCACAGAATATAGTCAGGCCAAGACCACTGGGGTGCAACAACTGCGACAGGCTGATGCCTGTGTACGCCGTACGCTCCAAATTCTCGATTTTCTCAAACCCAAGCATTGGTTTATGGAGAATCCGATGGGCAGGTTTCCCTTTGCGCTGCGATTTCGACCCGTAGTTCGCCGTTTACCTACTCCGTTATATTGTTCTTACTGTATGTATGGCACTGGCTACCGCAAGCCTACTTGCATCTGGACGCAGTCGCCTCCTCCGGTGGACCTGCAGTACTGTACGATGGATACTCCTTGCCTTCACCAACAGACTCTGGGTTCACATCCGGAAACTGCTCAACTGGGGCCTCATCCTGGGCAACAAGGAGCGCACCAAACTCAAGTAACGAGGTAACGAGGTAACGAGGACCCGCGTTTGTCATTTTCGGACATACTTTTAATGAGAGGAATTTTATGAACTCCACTTTGAAGGTTGCGTCATTACGTACGGTTGTCCTTTTGGGATGCACAATTGCCTTAATTCGAATGCTGGCTTTCATGAGTTTCAGGATGACGCGTGCAACCATGAAAAGGAAACCGATTTTTTCCCCCCATCGTTGCTAATTCTTCCCGAGGCCTGCACCAAGACTCTTGATGCAGGGCGGTCGGTGGCTAATACAATCATAGATTACATCATGTTCATCCAAGTTCATTGTCCCAACACACTCGGCTGGCCCATTTCATGGAAGCAACTACTAATGCTGCGGCAAAAACCAGAAACCTAGCTCTTCATCCTTTGGGACCTTCCCGCTAACACGTTCCCACCTTAACCATGAACCTAACCTGTGAGCTATCTGTGCGTACTAAACGTAACATCTGCATCTACCTAGCCAACTTCCCCAAGGGGGCCTAAGGTGGAGAGTATTCCTCCTCGTTAGTGCCGTCCACGTAAGACTGCACGGCATGGGAGAGGTGGAACAGGGCTGCAAAAAAGTTGGTTTGTTTCTGCTCAAACCCGTACAAGCATCTTCCCTTCCGAATCGCCGCCACTCCGCAACTACCGGAACCCATGAAGGGATCCATCACCACCTGTCCCAGGGCACTTGTGTACCGTTCCACCAGGTACTCGCACAAAGGAATGGACTTCTGTCCCACGACCAACGTTTCCTTGTTGGCCTCGCAGATCTTGTCCAATGCCACGCACCCCGTAGTGTAGCAGCAATGCTTGAACACTTTCTGCGAGTGAAGGGCCTGAAACGACTTTCCGTATTCAACGAACTCGTTCCAGAGCTTACCCGTGTACACGTCCAAGGCTTTGCTCAGAGTATAACCGCACTTGCCCTCCTCAATGAGCTTCGTCAGGTTTGCCTCCAGCAGGCTCTCGGCCACATCCCACTCGTGAAGGGAAAATGAGCCAAGCACGTTGCCACAGTAGAAGTTGGTGAGATGGGTGATGCCCGTTTCCTCCTTCAACTTTTCCGACTTCAACTCCACTTGCTTCTTGTAGTCCAACTTGGGCTTGTTCAAATATCGTGCCAGTGTGGTGTAGAGATGACCAGAGGCAATATGGCTACTGCCCCGCAGTCCTTGTGGTAGGACCAAATCGACGATTTGGTCCTACCACGAGGACCATTGTTCCGATAATTTAATTGGCAATCTCCCGTGATTTGTGGTGTCTAACCAATGAAAGGTGGTATATATAGGTCCTATATTAATTTATTTTAACGCTGGTTTGGCCTATATCCATCCCATATATCCATGACGAACGCATTTCAAACCTCTACACTCAAAATTTTCAAAACGGATCTTTTGAAACATTCAAAATGTGGCAAATTAGTGACTCGTCTTCAATAATTTTTTACCAATCATATATCAACACTACACCTGCGCGGATACCATCAAATTGAACCTATACATATGTCCCAATCATATTTGGGCGGTAGGCCCGGTTGGAATGCATATATTGGCTCGTTGGCTCGTTGGCTCGTTGGCTTCCCCTCTAATATATTGGCTCGTTGGTTTCCCCCCTAAAACAGTGGTCACGCGAGCTGACCAGCCAGCCATCATAATTGCTTGCTAGAGGGCATATGTCGCAAGGTTGGTGTGTGCGGCACATTAAATCTTCAAGTATATATGTATCGCGAATTTCTGAAAGTCTAACATCATCCAAATATCCTATTTTCCGACTGGCGTGTACATTTTAGAGTGGATTAATGCCAATTTCTAAAGTCCGAAATTCACTAAACTCGGAATTTGCATTGTGTTGAACATGCGCCATGCTGAAATAGAGCGGAAATGATGCTGAGGGTGCGAAGTAACCGATTATTCAGTTATCTTATTTGGTCATAAACTCAAGATGTATAACCATGAGCATCACCGTGAGCCCCCCATGTGACTCCTAATACTCAAAATAACGGTGGTCCTTGCGGTAGGACCACCACTTTCTTCAAGCTTTTGGTGAAATTGCACCCCTAAAGCGTGTCGTTCAACCACACACCTAAAGTCTCATGGGGGCCGCCGCTATAAGAAATAAAATTCATTTAACTCATAAATATGATGTGCAAATGTTGCCTGTGCCTTAAATAGTCGATTTAGTGATCGAAACCGCAATTGCCCATTGGTCCTTGTGGTAGGACCATGAATTTGGGTAGTAGCCAAATAGGCGTATTGCCTTTCACCTCCGTCAAGCGGTTCCCATCAAGCTTAACAAATCCAGGCATATTTTTATATACCTACACCAAAAAGCTTCTTCTACTAAGTTAACCAATATTCACATTTAAATAGAGCGAAAAAAAGGTGACCATCTTACCTTCAACTTAGTTTTCACCGCTTCTTGGTTGATTGCATTCAGTGCCGTGATGTCACCCATCGCGAACATTATTGTTTCTCCATCAGCTTTTCCCAGATCCCGTTTCTTGTTCTCCTCATCCAGATCCTTGTTCGCATCAAACACCACACTCACCGCGCGCATGGCTGCTCCCCAGTCAACCTTCGTGTTGTACGATGTCTCCTTTTCATCTCCCCACGGCACATCCGTGATGATGGCGGCAACTCCAACACCCTCCATCAGAGTGGCGTGCAAGGTGGCGCCAACCTCTTCGTACGTAGGAGGCGTACCTGAAAACAACCCCTTGCCATCTGGATTCCCGCAACCATCGCCCGGACACGCAACGCCATTTCCCAAAGAAAAGGCGCGTGGAAGTCGACTTGACTGATGCGGCACCCGCGATCATCGCTGCCAAGCGAAACGAAGACGGCACTGCTTGGGAATGGTTGGTGGACTCGGACCGGAACAGTACCGCGGCGGACAAGGAGTGGTTCACTTCGGCGCGTGTGAAGAAGGAGCTCGCTGTCGAGTTCCTCGGTGAGGTGCACTACCATTCTACGGAGCGACTTGGCGCGAGGTTGAGTGTTGGGACTCAACTGGAGGTCATGTACCAACTGACCACACCGCCCTGGCATGCCAAGATGCTGGCCAGCTTGTTTCTCGGGGAGACAAAGTGCACCGTGTTACAGGTGAATCACCCTAAAACCCTAGAAACCCTAGAAACCCTAAAACTGCCACTCTTTGTTTTTGAAACGTGTTCTCCTAATTTCATAGTAAAGTAACATTTTGCAGGTGGGCGCCCCGACTCCGAGGCTCTCAAGGCGAAATGTTGTCAACGGCATTCTTGATCGCAGTTTCACCGTGGCCGTTGATGGGAAGAAAGAAGTTGCACATCAAGTTGTGTTCGGCTACATCGACGCGTCCACTGAGGTATTCTTCGGAGAACGTAACGAGCAACAAGTGGCAAGACAACGTATCTCTTGTAGCTGCAAGACTTGGCAAACGTTGATGACAAGACGTGGACGAGGAACCGCTGTTCATTGGTGCGTGCACATGTGTTGCGTGTTGAAGGAAGCCAAATTCACACCTGGAAACTGGGTTTACCTGCAGTCGGGTTTCACTGTGAACGAAGTCCAGTACCTTTTGAAGGAAATGGCGGCGGTCCAGATTACCCCGACACCCACGGTGCAGGCAAATGGCAACGGACTGAAACAAGGTCAGTGGATGGTACTCCCTGGTTCTGGACGCCAGGCAACTTGTGCGGCAAAGTTTTGTCAACAAGGATGTGCCACTCAAAAAACTTTGGCGCGGGAGACCGGGAAGAAAGTGGAACAGCCTGTTTTGGGGGCACGTGCGCCACGCGTTGCGGTAATGGGCAAACGCCTGGTGAATGAAGTTTGGGTTGAGACAAAATTTCAATTTTGCTTGAAGTTTGCCTGCTGCACTCGTGTGCCAGCGAAATTCATGAAGATCGCGGGCAAGCCTACCGACCTTCCCCTGCACCCGGACGTGACCTTGACGAATGAAGAGAAGATCCTCTCGGGGGCATTGACTTTCCGAGAATGATGAAGAAGACCGCATGGCAACGAGTTAGTACGCACAGATAGCTCACAGGTTAGGTTCATGGTTAAGGTGGGAACGTGTAAGCGGGAAGGTCCCAAAGGATGAAGAGCTAGGTTTCTAGTTTTTGCGGCAGCATTAGTAGTTGCTTCCATGAAATGGGCCAGCCGAGTGTGTTGGAACACCGTTAACTATGAGGGTATTGGATAAATTTCTGAAATAAAAATTCTTGATATTTACCACTTTAGTGAAATCCTGCTTAAAAATAAAATTGTGATTACGAGCCCGGCTTTGCCTTGCGGAAGTCTCCCAAACTACCCCACGAAAACGAGTCACATTTTGCAAAATTGCTTCACGAACTGGCCAAAAACTCATATTCAACCCTCAGAACCTCGTCAGATGTGTAAAATGCAAGGAGCGGGAGTCTCCGCTGCTGTATACCCTCTGCCCTCTGGATTGCTTCGTCAACTCTTCGAGCATCTGTTCGATCAGAAAAGCATATCACGCATACATGCGCATGACTGATCTGTGTCTGGATCTTAGCTGTTGTACAACTGACCCTGATTTATCATCTCTTTGTACTAACAAGCTAAGAGGGGAGGAGTTGTGCCAGGGAACACTGGCCATGTCAAGCCGTTCGATTGGTATATTGTATTTCTACCCAATGGGGCAGTGCACTGGAAATGGGCTCGAAAGGGGACTCCCGAGCCATTGACTGCGCACTTTGGGGAGCGAAAGCCTGAGCTCGATTATAGCTGGCAGCATATTATCGTCCACCCTTCTGGAGCGCCACGCCGCTGGGAGCGTAAGAGAGGCGGTGGCTGGTTTCTGGAAGACGCCACTCGAGCGAAGGAGCCTGTAGCGCCATTTTCATTACCGCTCAGTAATGCGTTCTGGAAGCAGGCGAGTGTGACTGACGAGTATACGTATCGCGGAATTCCATACACTGGGCCTAAGGTTGCGACGCCTACGAACAGTGACGATTCGGGTGCAGGTGCTGTGACCTGGAGTAAGGAGAAGCTGCCAGATTCGGATGACAATGATGACGCGGGTGTCACGGACAGTAAGCGTGACATGGATACTGCTAGTCCGAAATGGGAGTATGACACGCCTGGTGAATATGATGACACTGAGGATGACGTCAGCGAGTTCGATGACTTGGTAGCTGACGATGCTGAGGAACACGCTGAAGCTCAAAGGTTGAAGAGACTGGGACTGCAGCTGATCATGGATGATAAGGGTGAACTTATCTGGGTGCCAGAGGGCACCTCACCGACCTCACCCGTTCAGCCAGAGGATCAGCCTATCACCGAGCAGAAGTCTGAGGCCATATCTGAGGATGCTCCAACCCCTGGGGTGGAGACTGTTCAAGTACAACCGAAGGACCCATCTGGGCCAGATACTGGATTGACTTCAATGAGTGGAAATAATGCTGGGGTGGCCGAAGTGACGAAGAGACAACCCAGGAAATATCCTGCCCGTTGGACAGCTGAGCACATAGCTTATTTGGAATGTACCCGAGGCAGTGACAGTGATGATGAAGAAGGGCAGGACGTGGCGCCTCGTAGGAAGAAGGCAAAGGCCAACAAGGGACAATGAAATCAACTGTCTTGATTAGGATTGTCCAAATGTGCAGATTCTCTGATTAGGATTTGTATAGGTGGCAGATGATGATATGCCAGCCGACATGGGACAGATCGATCAGAGATCTGAAATGCGCGCCTTGAAAGTATAAGACATGAATTTTTGCCCAGTGGAGGCTGTTCTAGCTTAAAGTAATTATTTCGAGGAGCTGTTGCTCAACCTGTCAAAATACTGCTCAATCTTTCCTGCCATAAAGATATTGCAATTGCTTAATTGTAGCCTTGTTCATGCTGTCATATATGAGATAGCAATTCATGAGAATTGTGGAAACGCCAGGAAATAAATAACAACCGGTATTCTTATTTTTGGAAATTAATTGCGGTCTCCTTACTATGGAAATTATTATTCAAAATTTGGTCCAGTTCAGTTTTCTTGCGTGGAGCATCCCATTTGGACCCACAACGAGCGCAGAGGAGTCTTGCCGACGACACGCCTTTTCACTGCGAAGGGCCTTCGCCATGGTGTCTGGGGGTAATCTATCTGACCACCATCATGGTGGTGGTCACACCCATTCTAACCTCGGCAACAACAAATCGACAGTCAGCTTGTTCATGTTTGAAATACGCAACGGGATCACATGGCATATGGCTATCGATTTCTCGAGTTGACAGTGTCATAGGGACTGAGAAGCAGACACAAAATCATAGTCTTGTAGAGTCTGATTTGCAAAGTACTTCTGAATGGAGTGGACCTCCATTGCTGAGCACAGAAATTTCTTTGAGGCGAACCGTGATCATAACCTATCTAAATGTTCAAAGGCCAACTTTGAAGGTGCAGACCGGACAGATGATCTACATTTGACTGTTGGGACTTAAGCTCTAAACGATTACTTACGGCTTCTTGCAAACCAATCCTAGGCCTAGAAGCCTCGCCAAATAAATATCCACGTTGCACAGTCAAACCTCAGACCATATCAAGTAAACAATAGCGTCAACACTCTTTAAGGTCACTATTGCAAGAGATTTGAGACCGGCAGGGGTATGAAACATATCCAACCTGGACAAAGGCTTGGTGGATACCAGCTAATACGTGGCGTTGTACCGCACGGGTGGTGGATTATCTTGCCGAAACCATGTTGCAGCCAAGGATGGGAGGCACTTGCCAATGCATTTCATTACCATGTCTAGTTCAGATCTCAATATCACTCGACATGATCTGGGTAAATACTATCTGCTCCAGGGGTTGACGTTTAATCAAGGTCCCCCTATGCAAGTTCTAAGGGCCTGCATTAAGGACCCTGTGTGAGCTGAAAGTGTGCAAGAATCCGGGTCACGCTGCTGCATCTCGCATTCTGTCAAAGTGCAGTGAGATGCACCATTAGATGAGCACGTATGAACTGAATTGATGCGTTTATCCGTCAGGTCTCTGGAAGGTCTCGGGCCCGACTGCTCGAAGCATACAAAGTGAGTGGTGTGGATGCACTGCGATACAAAGTGAGTGGTGTGGATGTACTACCATGCACACTGCGCTTTTGCCTTCACTTGCAATGGAGAATGAATGCGTCTACCATCAATTTCCGAGCACAGCACTGAATACAACTGGCTCCACCTTCAGGAATACCCCCCACAACAACGGACCCAAGTCACTGCTGAAGATAGATGAAGACGGATATGCTCGCTGCATCATCAATGCTGCATCAAAATTCTAAGTAGACTATGGACTGCACAGTCAGGTTGAAATTCCGAAGAAGCCATCCTTCCTCATTGATCATGCATAGCATGGGCATTTGAGGGTTAACACACATTCAATTCCAGGCTGATTAAGCTGTGCGTCAATTTTGACTCCAAACATCGACAAAAGAGGACAGCTCAGCAGCATGGGATCAGCACATGACCACCGATCTCACCAAATTTCAACACATGGACAACTGAGCAGCACGAGATCAGCACATGGAGCGTTTATCATCTACAGCTCAGCACGTGGAATATTCATCACCAGGCGGTCATCCCATGCGGCGAGCATCGGCAAGAGGTCGGCTCACAGCACCTTGATGAAGCAGACGCCAGCACAAGGAAAGGGGACCACCGGGAGCAGTGCTTACTGCATTGACCACTTTGGGGCTCAGCGGGATTTTGCGCAGCTGAGGACGCAGTAGGAACAGTCCGAGGGAACCCCTTCCTCACGCAGTTGTCTCTGCCTATCTTTATTCGGGGTCGCGTGGGCATAAGGCACCCACGGCACTCTGACCATTGATGCCACGATGGGCATGGGCATAAGGCACCCACGGCACTCTGACCATTGATGCCACGATGGGCATGGGCATAAGGCACCCACGGCACTCTGACCATTGATGCC
>LGRX02000943.1:0-131307 GCA_001247695.2 Cymbomonas tetramitiformis
AATGGCCTGCCCAGGCCCCAGAAACGGCCATTTTGGCCCCCGGCGAGCACCCAAATTAAAATTTTTCATCATTTCTTCCACTAAGTAGTTCGTGATGGTCCTTGAAAGGTCCTACAAAGTTCAAACGCGCGATTCGGATACCTAACTGAAATCCTATAGCCCCGCGCACAAAAAATGGCCTGCCCAGGCCCCAGAAACGGCCATTTTGGCCCCCGGCGAGCACCCAAATTAAAATTTCTCATCATTTCTTCCACTAAGTAGTTCGTGATGGTCCTTGAAAGGTCCCACAAAGTTCAAACGCGCGATTCGGATACCTAACTGAAATCCTATAGCCCCGCGCACGCAAAATGGCCCGCTCAGGCCCCAGAAACGGCCATTTTGGCCCCCGGCGAGCACCCCAAACAAAAATTTCTCATCATTTCTTCCACTAAGTGACCCGTGATGGTCCTTGGAAGGTCCCACGAAGTTCAAACACGCGATTCGGACACCGACGGGAAATCCTCTAGCACCCGCGCACTCAAAATGGCCTTTTCAAGCCAAAAACCATCGATTTTGGCCGCCGGCGAGCCGGAAAATATTTTTTGGGATTTTTTTTTTTCACTCCGAGTCTTACAATTGACCTTAAAAGGTCACACAACTCCAAAAAGTTGCAAATGTTGCATTATGCATGTGACCACTTTGTGACACTCGAGCTTTTTGCGACGGCTCCTCGGGTCCCTCCAGAGTGAGTCCGACGGTGGACTTGAAGCCATGCCCACGCAAGAGCTTGGCCAACTCCTCGCCATAGGCGAAGGCGTAGTCCAACTTGTCGGCGAACTCAGCACGTTGGGAGGCACGAACGGGGGTGGAGACCCACACAGAGGCGTCAGCGTGGAACTCCGCGGACGTGGCTGCCCGAGATCCCTACATTCTGGGAAAATCAGAAGACGTCTAGAAGACGTCTTCTGAACGTCTTATAGACGTCTTCGTAGAAATGATGTCTTCTGGTTTCCAGAAGACGTCTTCTGAGTGGAACGTCTTCTGGAAACCAGAAGACACTCTTCGGGGAAGACGCGCCGAAGATGTGCTGAATGTCTTCCGGATTTCGGAAGACATCTTCCCGGAAGACATGCAAAGGGCAGTCTTCCCGGAAGATACCCGGAAGATGTTCCGAATGTCTTCTGGGCCAGAATACATTCTGACATGTGTTATCGACACATATGTGATGATTCAATGATTATGCAATTTGGCCACATAGCTACTTCATACCACACGTACACTAGTCGCGTAATCGCAGAAAACATTCAGAAGGCGCACGGAAGACATACGGAAGACATTCCAGGTATCTTCCTAACAACTTCAGGGTTGTCATCATGCTCTGTTGCTATGATACATGATATACGGCTAAGTTAATTGATAGGTCTATCTACACATACATGTACGATTGCATCTATTCAACATACCGAGACCACTAAGTACGATGCCCGGCGTATTATCATGATCGCCTCTCGCGTCTTGCACCTTTCGGTCGTGAACCATCATCGTCGATGCACTCGAAAAAGTCAGCCTTTAAATCAAATACCACCGCCGTCTTCATCACAGGGTGTTTCTTGATTACAACTTGGTGCTCAATTTGAGCCGCCAGGATGAATGGATCAGTAGTGTCCCAAGGTGTCTCGGGGTCATCCGGGTCGTATGTGTACACCACCTTTGCGGTATTGTCCGGCCCGTACTTCGAGTTTAGCTTGGCAAACCGTTTTGTCGTCGCTTGGTTGAATTCAGGGAACCACTTTCCCTTCACAAGAATGTACTCTTTCGCGGCCAAGTCGACCTTGTAGATGCTATCTACCATGGCGTACCTGCGAGTTGGAGCCACAATACTCTATAGTAAGAATCCCCGAAGACGTCGAGAAGACACGCAGCAGACATTCGGTACATATTCTGCGCACATTCACCAAAACGTAATGCACGGACGCACCGGTCAGTCTCGATTTCCTCGGGCCTTTGATGTTTCTCCAGAGAAAAAGGCTCGGAAGTAACGTTGACAAGTTTTCTTCGTCTTGTCCTGAGCTGCCGTGCGATAGCAAACTCCTCGAACCACGACCGAGCCGAAAGATTGACGCACGCGAGGAGGCCCTTCGACGAGTGCCGCTTCATTCTCCGTGAATGGTCTCCCCAGCCAGACCTTGGGGTCGCTACCGTGCATATGCAGCGGCACATCCATCCAGCGGCGCATATGCAATTTTACATATGTCATTTTGCTCTACGTTAGATTTCCAAAATTTCAATCTCAGCTAATTTTGATCTACGTTAGTTTTCTGATTTCAGTTTTTGGAATGCTTGATTTCAGATTTTTTACATTTGTCATTTTGCTCTACGTTAGATTTCCGATTTTCAGTTTTGGCTAATTTGGCTCTATGTTGGATGTCAGTTTTCAGTTTTTGGAATGCTCCATTTCAGACTTTTGCATTTGTCATTTTGCTCTATGTTAGATTTTCCAAATTTCAATTTTGGCTGATTTTGCTCTACGTTAGATTTCAGGTTTCAGTTTTTTGAATGCTTGATTTCAGATTTTACAAACCAATTTCAGATTTTTATATGTGTCATTTTGCTCCACATTAGATTTCCGATTTTCAGTTTTGGCTGATTTTGCTCTACGGTGGATTTCAGATTTCAGTTTTGGAATGCTTGATTTCAGATTCTGCTATTGTCATTTTGCTCTACGTTAGATTTACCGAAGTCCATGAGCCCGGAAGATGCGCAGAAGACGCTCGGAACGTGTTCGGAACGACTTCCGATGGAGCGTGCAGGCATACATCTTTCATGGAGATACGGGCATGCCGTGGCAACCGGTTCGCACCTTCGTGTTGGCATCTCCGGGGGAGGGTCCTCGGGCTCATGGACTTCGGTATAGGTCATGTCCACAACTTCATCCATCGGGGCCGGAGGTGAAGGTGAAAGCCTTTGCGGATTCATCCGCCTATCCCCATCACTCACAAGCTCCGGAGGACGATGATATGGTTCGCCCGATGCGATTGCATCCCGTATCTTCAACACCATTCCTTGGAGGTTGACGCCAATGGGAGGCTCAAGCAGCCACTTATGTTGTCGAAAGTGCACCGTGCCCGGATCATCGGCCAAGTCCAATGGATCGGAGAAAATGTCCTCCCACGTATGCTCCTTAAAGCCCGGTTCATGCAAGTCTGAAATTGCTTGCACATAGCCAAAAAACTCTTGAACCGAGAAAAGCACATTAGTGGGCTCGGCTAAGCCGAAAGGTGGCCGGTTGCTTTGACGCGGCACGCAAATACGAACCGCGTCCTCATGATCTTCAGCCCTGCGAAAACATTGTGATGGTGAATTCATAGAAGACACGTGGAAGACGTCCGGAAGTTGCGCAGAAGATGCTCCACACATCTTCGGTTGTATGCATTCCAAACTGCATAAATGTGCATGATAGATGCATGTGGGTTATGGAGACAAGCAAGCACCTTGTTGCAGGGGAATGCTCATGAATGTAGACGGATTCCCCGAGCCATGCCGTCATCTCATGATCCAGCTCGCGGGATGGCGACACCGTAGACAACCAATCGTGCACCGCTGCCATCTTCCCCTTCAAGACCTCCGGCTTGGATTGACGGAAGACCTCCGCCGCGGATTCGGGGGGGGGGTTAGTGAGCATCGCTCGTTTGAAGGACGACATTTTGGTCTTTGGGGGCGCTTCCCCCTTTTGGAGATGCGCGGCACGTTTACTTGCCATTCTATCTCCTATACAAAGGACACTTGGCCAAGGTAGTGCGGAGGGCATCCTGAAGACAAACACTCAGAAGACGTTCAGAAGTCACTCAGAAGACACGCGGAAGACATCTCCCGACATCTTCCGTACGTCTTCTTGACTGTGCTTGCGGAAGATACCCCAGATACCTTCTGTACATCTTCCAGACACCTTCGGGGAATATATGTCTTCCTGAACCCAGAAGAGGTGCGGAAGACACGCGGAAGACACGCGGAAGACACGCAGAAGACACGCGGAAGACATTTTTTTGACATCTTCCGGACGTCTTCTTGACTGTGCTTGCCGGGAAGATACCCCAGATATCTTCTGTACATCTTCCGGTTGTCTTAGAGATGTCTTTGAGGAAGACGTGTCTTCTGGAAATCTGATACTTGTAGAAGTTCCACAAAACGTCTTAACACCCCTCTTCGGGCTAGGCTAGGTAGACATTAGAAGACGCGTAGAAGATCGTCAAAAAAATGAGGAAGACGCCCCGAAGAGGGGTGTTAAGACGTTTGGTGGAACTTCTACAAGTATCAGATTTCCAGAAGACACGTCTTCCTCAAAGACATCTCTGGAGGGTAACAAGATGCACAGAAGATATCTGGGGGGTCTTCCGTATGTCTTTTTGTTTTTTTTGTTTTTTTTTTTTGAAAAAAGCTTTAAAAATCGCGAAAAAACAAAAAAAAACATATAAGGTGCACAATACTGGGCATAATTGTGTGGTGTAGGTAGAAGTGCAAAAAAACAAGTGGTTTGTTCGGGAGAGGGGCAAACGTACCAAGTTACTAAGTTAAAACGGCCGACGAATTTGGTAGAAGAAACTGCTCTTGTTTTAGAGCACCATCCCTCCTAGCAACGGTCGAACAGTCGATCACGCGCGCAGTGAGTCGCGTGAGACGTGATGACTGCACGATACCGCGGATAGCAAACCCGGAAAATCTGCCAGCGCTGCGCTGCGCTGGTGTCAGGTGTGGCGCTGGCGTGTGGATGTGGTCGCGGTCGTGGTCAGGCGTCATCGTCAGCCATCGGTTAAAAAGTGTGCAGGATATCCAGAATATCTCAGGGAGGCAGGTGAAGGCCTCAGGCGCAGCGGTAAGCGGATCGAGGCTAACCCACATTGGCACACCGGAGAGAACTGCACTCTCAATGACTTCCTGGGTCTCCAATCCAAAGTCATGGTAAAGAATGCAAGGTGGATGCATTTCTTGCAGTTACATGGTCACCGGACTCTTGGAGAACTTTTTGGAGCGGGCGCGAGACCCACGGGGGTGATGGAACGCATGCTTCGGGAGAATGATGGCGGTGTCATGTACACGGCCTTTCGGGACATGGTAAATGTGGGCACGAGGCTCAGAGTGGAAGGGATTTCCGGAGACCTTGTGAAGACACTCCCCAGGATGATGTGGGGTAGAGCTAAGCGGTATAGGTCACATAGCTGGGATGCCCCGACACTTTTCAAAGACACGGGGGTCATTACCACCATGGAGGAACTTTTCTCTAGGAAGGAAAGACAATATGCCTCGGATGGGAGTATCAATGATAGTAGAGCGGGGTGCGCTGTGGTAACAGAGGACGAATCGTTTATGATGTCGGCTATACCAGGGGAACAATCGGTCCCAAGGGCGGAGGCATACGGGTTACTTTTGGCTTTACTCTGGCAAGACTTGGGGACGGACATCACGGTACACACCGATTCCAAGAACACCATAGATAATGTGCGGAAAATCAGATTCGATAAAGGAAGGGACCCTAGGCTCTGGAGGAAGATGGAGAATTACGCCTTGTACTCCCTCATAGCAGCCATCATTGACATGAGGGAAGGCAGAGGAGTGGTGACCAATGTGGTACACGTTAAGTCACACACAAGGAGAGATGACTTGCCGAGTGTGATGAATGTTTCGGCGGATAGACGGGCCAAGGAAGCTAGAGATTACTCGTGCCTTCTGCGGGAGCCATACCGTTACCTCCCAAAATACTACGTGGTAAGTGACACTGAAGGAGTGAGCAACATAAAGACCACATACACCCATGCACTTTGGTACTATGACATGGATGAATATTTGCTCCGGTCGGCCTTCCGGAAAGCGGGCCCGAGCCAACACATTAAGTTTCTAGAGCAGGAAGGTTCGTGGGTGCAGGCATCCAAGCTTAGGAGAGGGAAAGGTTCGCAGCACAAGAATAACATCTTTGCAGCAAAGTTGGGGGTGGGCAGTTTGCCCACCCCTAGAAACATTCAAGTTACCAACGACAGACACTTCCCGGATCTCTATCCGGGATATGCTTGCCCTCTGCATGTGCAGGACGAAGAGGTTGCGAACGAACACCACATCTTTTGTAAATGTCCGGCCATGGCGGGAGTGTACGAGGAAGGTGCCAACCGATTAGCAGACAAGATTGACGGGCTTCTGCCGCTGAACAGGCCTGCTAGCACGACAAGAACCATGATCAAGGGCATGCTACTGCCGTCGCAAAGGAAGGACTTTTTGTACGGTAAAGTTCCAGAGGAATTAAGACGTTGGTTGGTATCTAACATCGGTCAGGCAAGCTCGGACAAGTTGAAGGGAAGGATTAGACCTTTGGTCCGGGATTTCTTTTTCGACATTTGGTGCTCATATACTGCTAAGATTGTGGAAGGAGGGCACGACTTCGCTAGCCGGCTTCGGAAGAGGTACGAGATTAAGGTTGCGGACCTGAAGAGGTATGGCAGAAATATTCCACGAGGCAACGGGTTTCCAATGGAAGTTGCGGGTTGCCCGGAGGAGACGGAACACAGGGGTGGACAGTGAGCACCGTCGCTCAGGGGGACTCGGCCTTGACTTGCACTCGTTGGATTTCCTCTGCCCACCATTGACGAACTTGATCATTTTTGCATCTCTAGACATTGGCATGCATCTTACTCGTATCACATAGCAATCTCAAACTGAACCGAAAGGTGAGGGGCATTATGGGACGACTTGCGGGTCACTAAATGATAGGGCAACTTTAACTCAGTTCACCCCCCTTTTCTCCCGGTGCATTCTGTCCCCCCCCGATGGTTCGGCGCGCACCCATTGACACTGGTATTGCCATAGGTTAACGCTGGTTTTGGTGTGCCCGACTTGGGGGGGTGGGGGTGGTGGTGCAGGAGGAGTGCGGGGAGCGGAGGGTGACGGTCATGGAGTGCGCGGAGGCTACTTGTTAGGATTTGTAGATTGTCTCGATCATTGAGTTAGGAGTGATTGTCCTGGCGATCTTCAAGAACTAGTTCAGGTTGAGTTGATGCGTGTCTGTCTGATAGTGACTTTTGGGACATGGACTGCCCTTAATCGTTCGGTAGCCGGGGCCCGCCTTGGGGCTCCCGGGGTAAATTAATTTAAGTCATCGTCAGCTAGCATTAGCATCGCATCGCATCGCATCGCATCGTCAGGCCCAGCGCAGGGGAGTGAGCACGAGCACCGCACCGCACATCGACATGACCGTTCGAGTTTGAATTTTATTTAACGTTGAAGTGAAATTTGCATCTACCACTTTTACACCTGCATCCAACTCAATTCCACCGCAGCCTCGTTTTCCGCGGACTGCTGCTGGGTGAAGTGGTCCTTTTAAAATAGTTCGTCTAACAGAAAAACGTTGCACAACGCAATACTTCAATAGTGATTGCGGGTGCTTTTCGTGCCTTGGTTTTTTTACGCGCACTTCGGCGTGCTTAGCGTCTAATTGAGGTGTGAACGAGACATGTGTTCTCGCTCGTCCTTTGGACGAGATGATGTTGGTTCGATTCCAACTCACACCACTAGGCCTTTTTGTTTTCCTTCGGTAATCTTGTATTTCGTCTCGTACTATTTTTGCGCTTTACTAACCTTTGGTTTTGCGTTGCGCTTTGTTTTTCAGATCGGCTGAAAATGACCTAGTCCAAAAGGTAAATTTTCAGCCCAACCTCAACACCACAAATAAAGGTATTTGCTCTATCATCCCCTAGTGTCACACCTAGAAAATACTGCCTTTATGCATTGTGTTTTTCCGCTTTACTAACCTTTGGTTTTGAGTTGCGCTTTGTTTTTCAGATTGGCTGAAAATGAGCAAGTGGGAAAAGCGCATTTTCAGCCCATCGCCCACAACTAGAAGAGTAAAGGTACTTACCTTACCCTTCCTAGGAATTTGTGCTTGTATTCATTGTGTGTTTTCACTCTACTAAGTGTTGGTATTTTGGTGTGCGTTGTTTTTCAGATCGGTTAAAAACGAGCGAGTGGAAAACCCATGTTTTTGCGTGGTCCAAGACCTATGCCATGTGTGCATGTTAGATGAACATCGTTTCTAGGTAATTAGACTAGTTGTTTAGAACATGAATGTGAAGTAGTTCTAGACACTTAGCTAGTTAGGATAATAATATGTGTGGCCCTCCTTATGATTAGGTTCTTGATTGAAAAGTAATATTGTTAAAGCAATTTTAGTCTCCAAAGCATCTTAGCCTTCCACACAAATAAATCATCTCTTGTCGTGTATCAAACGTTGAGAATATGTTTGTTAAGGATGGCGAGAAGTGTATTATGCCATACATCTTGTTTGCACGAGTGTAGGTATTGGGCCACTGTTTGGGCCCCGGCCCTCGGGCGGCCGTCCACGATTTGGGCCGTCCACATGTGGACGGCCCAAATTGTGGACGGCCGGGGGCCAAAACATTCTTAACATTCTAACATTTCGCAAATTAGGGCTACCATACTTAAGCCCATACTTAAGGCGTGTAACGCGTCGGCCCGCGTCGACGCCTGCGTTTCCCCATACTTAAGAAAATTTAAATTTTTTACTTAAGGAATATATTAATGTTTTTGGGGTATTCTCGGAGTGCTGGTCGGCGCATCAGTCAGCACTCGGAGTGCGTCCTCCGCACGACGCCTACGGTTCTCACAATCGTATACGATTGTCAAGCTCTGTCCCCCATACCAATATTGTGAATGCTTTTTATTTCTTAAACATTTACACTGGCACCCGTGTCTATATACAGTCTGCACTCGGAGTGCATCCTCCGCACGACGCCTACGGTTCTGACAATCGTATACGATTGTCAGGCTCTGTCCCCCATACCAATATTGTGAATGCTTTTTATTTCTTAAACTTTAACACTGGCACCATGTCTATATAGGGTATTATTTTCATAAAATAATTCATTTTTCATGGTACCTTAGGAAACCATGCCGGCTTCCCTGCGATACGGTAATCATGCTTTGGATGTCCCGCATACCGTGCCAATATCTCTTCCGTTACTACAGGCCTTGTTTCCAACCCTTACCGACACCCCGATGCTTCTTCACCTGCGCAGCGCAGAAGACGTGCAACCTGTCGAACTCGGTACCGTGTTCCCTGACGGAGCTGACGTACTTGTGATCGGTGGTGTCAGTTCAACCCCCGGATCTAGTGACGTGAAAACCGGTTGTGCGAATGTCGACACTGCCACACACGAATCTTCCCAAGCATCAGCTTCTCCGCCTCCTAAGACGCCTCGCCCTGAAGTAAAGCAAGAATATTTAGTTTGTGACTTAACCGAATCGCCTCCACCTCCTAAGGACTCGTATGAATCTACGAAATCTTCTAGCGCTGTACAAGAACCAAAGCTCAAGCATAAGGTCAAATCGGAAAATACTGCCTATACCGGACCAGCTATTCCGATAGATTTTTCTCAGCACGTTGATTTGACCCAAGACGTAGCGCCAGGTATACGTGAAGAGGTTGTCGACGAACTGCCAGTGCCTCTACTTCCGGGGGTAGTTTATAAGCCACGTGCTGGACATTTCTCTCCTTGGCGAGATTTCTTAAAATACGATCCGCAGACCTGGATGCGTTCTGGGAACAAAAGGCGTATCAGAGGCCGTATTACTAGAACTACGCGATGTGGTGGGGCTTTATCATGTGAGAACGATGCATGTGTCCTATATCGTACAACGGGTGAACGTAACCGTTTCCAATTCACCGGTACCTTTAAGAACCGCAATCTGGCGTGCGCCCTTTGCAACGCTGCGCCTACTCATTCCGGCAATTGTCCATTTGAAGTAAGCTTCCAAGAAGACTCCGATTTGAACATCCTCGTGCTTTCTACTCCCTCCAATGGACACAACCATTCCGTGTTGTCCACCGACAATCCCAGCGTGGGTGAGCTAAAAGCAGCTAAGACTAGGGCTGAGGAGGTTCTTAACACCGGTGGAGTTCGAAACGTGTGCCAGGTGAAAAGGACTTTACTCTCGGAAACCGTCTTTCCAAAAGACTCTTCTTTTGACCCTAGCCAGCTACCAGAGATCGCGAGGCAAATGAACGTGATTGATAAGGCAGTGGACCAGAATTTCGTGCGAGGTCGTCGACAGGATGAGGGCATGAAAGCCGTTTCCCAATGGGCTGCTCAGCACGGTAAGGGGCTACTGCAATCTTTCGCGGACGAGGGGAACATCGACAGTTTTGCTCACACGTTCGTTATGTCCAGTGTCGGAGTGGATGGAGGTGTGGATCTCGTGCGTCGCATGCACCCGAAAAGTAGCGACCACTACCTCCGCTCAGCGTACGTCCACTTGGATTTCGTACATCGCAAGGTTTCTGGGGATTGGGTGACGATGGGGGCGCACGTGTTCTCCATAGAGGCCAACGCCCTGCTCACTATTGCCACCATGAACGTACCCAAAGACTGTACCGAAACACAGGTATTGTTTTGGACATTGGTGAAGAAGACGGTAGCAGCCGAACATCCGCGTGAGGAGGTATTATTCTATGGCTTCATGGGAGATGCAGCTGGTAAGTTACAGATCATAATGTTCAATGGGAGAGTTTGTAAGTTACACGGTTCTGACAGTCGTATACGATTGTCGGAACCGTTGACAATCGTATACGGTTGTCATCACAGTGTAACCTACGCATGAAATACAGGGCAAGTCAATAATCATAGTTTTCTATGTGGGAGTTTGCACATTATAACGTTCTGACAATCGTATACGATTGTTAGCAACGTGTAAACCTACGCATGATATACTTGGTTTTCAATAACTGATTAATATTTGGGGCACAGGTGCTAACTGGGCAGCAATCAAGAAAGTTTGGCCAGACCAAGATGACCGTAACAATCTGGAGTGCACGTTCCATTGGGGGCAGAACTTACATAAGATCGAATCTCTTATTCCATCAGATCTCCATGCCGTGCACAAAGACCTGTTACAGCGATGGATTTACTCTACTCCCGAGGCCAAGGTGTCCTGTGAAACAGCCATCTTCGCCTGGTATGCTGAGAACTGTGGCAGGTCGAATCAGCCAAAATTGAATGCATACTTCGTTTTCCAAATACGGCACGCGCAGCACATTCTGTCGCAATTCAGGGATCAAACCGAAGACATGACCGCCGAAATCCAACGACCGCTTGTGTGCCTTGCGGAAAGCATGCACGCGAAGTGGAGATCGTGGGGGGCATACTACTCCACCTTGTTGGAGTCGGTGGAATTCGATAGCCTTATGCAGATTCGACAAATTTGCCTGGCGATGAACCGACAGAACTCAACAAAGCACTTGTTGTGCGTGCAAGGTCGTATTCGTTCATTGGAGGATAAGTGGGTTAAAGGCGTTCTTACTCAGGCAGAGTTTGCAGATGGTCGCGAATTAATGCAAACAGTTCGTGCTGGCGCGACAGGATGGCTTCCACAGAGGGGCATCCCTGCAACGGACACCCACCGTCCAGATAAGGTAAACCATGGGGGGGTTTCGCGCAAACGCCCTGCGGAACTTCCTTCGGAAGGCGTCGCCTCCAAGAAGACGCGCACTGCCTCGGCGGTGCCACCTGCCTCTGCGGCAAGACCTGCCTCTGCGGCAAGACCTACCTCGGCGGCAAGACCTACCTCGGCGGCACCACCTACCTCGGCGGCAAGACCTACCTCTGGGGTAAGACCTACCTCGGCGGCACCACCTACCTCGGCGGCAAGACCTACCTCGGCGGCAAGACCTACCTCGGCGGCACCACCTACCTCGGCGGCAAGACCTACCTCGGCGGCACGTCCGGAGCGTGCTTCAGTTCGCGTTTACCCGGAAGCTGGTGGGGACTTCCAACCTTCCCTGCTTCACGTCACGCGGGCAGGCACTAACGGTAAATGCTATGGACGGAAGTCTAATGGTTCTCGTCACGACATCCCAATCGCGAAAGGGCAGCTGACTATTGGGTACACCGGAAGCTTGACCTATTATTTTCCAGCAAAAACTTAACTCTTCAAAAGGGTCAAGTTCGCGAAGTGAGGACCACTCCCCCGATCCGGAGGATTATATTCTGCTCGTGGAAATGTGTTCAAAACCCATGGTATTGTTGTCACGTTTCGATGCCTGGACTGCCCGAGGGGGGGGCGAACCGTGTACCCAAACTTCTTGTTGCACCGGACACAAAGATCCTGGAAAGTGAGGAGACTCGTCTCTGTTCTCTTGGTGTTTGCGTTGCCCATGAGGATGTGACCCCAGGAGAGGCTCGAGGACATCTGGTGAGATCGGAGAATTCGGAGATGGACGTGGAGGAGAGACTTCGCAACGGTGTTAAGGTGAAAGCGAGTGGCAAGGGTTTCTTGACGAAGAAGATAGCGAATTCCTATACCGCGCTCCACAGCATGGTTAAGACCGATAACCTTGCACTGACTCAAATCCGGAAATGTGTTCCTGGTGGTGCAACCGTCTATAACTTCCGAGTTTCTCACCCTGATTCCGATGGCCGTGAATACCTCTTGGAGTTTGGACGAGAATACCGTTGTTCGTGTCCGTGTTTTCGAGAAATGGCGAGGACCCGACCTGCTCCATGCAAGCATTTCCTTTGGCTGTACTCCGAGATATTCGAAATTCCGATCATTACAAGTGTGGGATACCTTCACGAGCCATCGCTGCTATCCTCAGAAGTGCGCAAAATACTGTCGTATTATCCTGGAATTCCGGACAACTTCGATCTCTAGTTGCTTAGCTAGAATACAAACGTAAATCTGTGATGGCATCTTATATATTTTACAGTGTATGCATTTTCATATACGTTATTCAAAACATTTTGTATACCATTGCATGTGTTAGCACCCTCGTCCACATTCGAATATGATTAACCGTACGGTTTCAGCTTGACAATCGTATACGATTGTCACACGTGAGAGAGACTTAGTGCCGAGATCGTGTATCCTTTTGCATGTCGTATAACCCTGCCTGGATATTCGCGAAGAGTTTGTCACTACTCGTGCACATTCGAATATGATTAACCGTACGGTCGAAGCTTGACAATCGTATACGATTGTCACACGTGAGTATTGTAGTAGATATATTTATAGATTTTCTTTATCTATATATACCAGGAAAATATTAAAATAATTCATAATTTTACAGATGTCTACAGGGAGGTTATCAAGAGTCAGAAAGCCCACTGCTAAGGCACAGGCTGTGGCTGCCGGGCGTGAGGGAGGTGCGTACCTGCAGCCCTATAAATGCATGTCGGGGTGTCATTGATTTCATTATTGCATGGCTCGTACAAAACAAACCGCTCGAAAGAAAATCGGAGGCTCAATGAGAGATTTACAGCGTATGGCCTCCGGAGGTGCACAGGCCTCTCAGAGTTCAAATGAGTTACCCGCCGCTGGTGTTGCTCCAGGTACCGCAGGAGCTGCCACTCCAGTCGCAAGTGAAGATGCCACTCCAGTCGCAAGTGATCCTCAACCTACAGCTAAATCGCCAAAGCTGACTATTACAGTTGGTAAACCGAAACCAGCTCAGCAACCAGCTCAGCAACCAGCTGAGCAAGTCGTTGCGCTAATGCTCGAGTATGCCGCTACAACTAATAAGAAGGAGAAGAAAGACCTCGAGAGTGGAATCGTGTCCGTTGTGGAAGGTGGAGATAATAAGGAGATAGTTGATACAGCTGTTGCATTACTGAAGAATCGGGACGCACCTAAAGCTGCTGTCACTCTTAAAAGATTGCTAGGTAAGAGAAAAGCTGATGCAGATGCACCGCCAGAGGCAGGGCCAGAGGCAGCGTCAGCTCCTGCACCCGAGACCTCGGGGAGTGCACCACCGCCAAAGCGTGCTCGTGACCCGAAGGGTAAGGCAGCGATATCTGGGACCACTGATGACGACAACAGGCAAGACTACATATTCCCAGGACCGCTGAATATCAAAAAAGTGATCTCAGAATGGACTTTTCGTCCCCAGCTTATTACTCGAGAAGACAAAAAGCTTCCAGTAGTTGCCCCTCTTGGCTTGCTGGTACATCCTGCTGATGTTCAGGGCGACTCAAACCGACTTTCGTTTACCCGCGCGACTTCAGAAGAGGGAATAGAGAAGCAGAAGAAGGTCATCATGGAGCGATGGGAGGTGGACAAATCACATGTCATCGTGTGGTGGACTGGACACTATTACACGGACGAAGAGTATAGGCAAATGCTCATGTCCAAGTTTTATCCCGGTGAGGCATTGCTTGTCAGCACTAGTATTATGCAAGGGTTCGGGACTTTCCTACAAAGCTTGACAATCGTATACGATTGTCAGACCTAAGTTCATTTCGGTTGCTTGCAGCGGCGGATGCGGAGGCTCCTGAGGAAGTAAGCAATTTCAACACCATGGTGCACAATCTGGAGACCGACTATCTCAACCTATTCGATAATGATCCTGACGACTACAAGAGGTGGGTGAAAAACAAGTTCATGCGAATGCAGCTTGTCGTGGTGGATGGCCAGCATCGCTATGACGCCTGGCTTGACCTTGTCCTGGACGCAAGGAAACGTAAAGCATTCTGGAGCGGTACCGGGACCAGTAATAGGTCCTCTCTGGAGGGGTTGGCCACAACGATTACAATTCTGAAGAAAGAAACACCTCTTTGTGTTTTGGTAAGCGATCCTTGTATGATATCGTTTGTTTCATTGTTTCAATAAAATACCGTATGTACATGAATGAATTTTTTACAAGTTTCGGTTTGCGCAGAGCCTTATCGGGACACTGACGAACACCGACCAAACAGAAAGTCTTGTTGACTCTCACGAACACGATAAATGGATTTTGCTGTTGAATGTTGCCGACGCCTCGGAAGACCAACTGGCGCATTTTACACAATTCCCGGTAAGGCAAGCTAGTGCCAAGAGTAACGCTTGGTATCGGAATAATCTGAGGGATACGACCGCGGCGGCCTACTCGAACGAGATTTCCAAACTTCGGGATCAATCGGCAAAAGTTGCCCTCCTCCAATCGCGCGAGCGGGATGCGCAAAAGGTATGAAACTTCCGCGCTCTCTCATGTGTCCTCACCCACGTTTGACACTCGTATACGATTGTCAAGCTTCAGTTCTCACCCACGCGTGACAATCGTATACGATTGTCAAGCTTTGGCGCTAGCTTCGCCCCTGACTCACGCGTGACAATCGTATACGATTGTCAAGCTTCAGTTCTCACCCACGCGTGACAATCGTATACGATTGTCAAGCTTTGGCGCAAGCTTCAGTTCTCACCCACGTGTGACAAGCGTGTCGCCCCTTACATGTGTCCAACGTGTCTTGCTTGCAGATTTTGCGGTTACTGGATCCAAAACTGGGAGACGAATGGCGGAAGGAAGCTCTCGAGTTGAAGAACTATCCGAAAGAACTGCAGCCTGTTCTTACCCTAGAGGCTATAAGCACCTCGCTATCAGCCTTAGGGTTTGATGTACGATATTTTTTCTTTGTTCTGAAAGTGGCGAAGGAAGGAGCATTAATGGCCGATGTGGACAAACGGAAGGAGTTCTACCAGAAATATGGGATCAGTTGCAAGGGCAAGTTTTTGACTGGCACTGAGTTCAGCTCGTATTGTCATCGTCTTGGTTTCATCAAGGATGTCATCGAATCTGCCAAGGCCAAGTTTGCCTCGCTGATGGGTTGGACTAAATACCCAGATTGGTATAAACACGCAGAGGCTATCAGGGACGTCTATGATGATGATGAGGATACGCAGGAGACTATACTCAAACTAAACGTTGACACCCCTTGGGGACCCTATGACTTTAATGGGGTAACGTACCGTGATTCGCAGCATATGACGTACGTGCAAAAACATCACCATTTTTTTATTCAGAACGTCCACGGAGAGCCTGATTTGGAAACCAAGCTTCTGGTGTGGATGTTAATCCAATCTTCCAACAAATTCTACACTGCACGCTTCGATGAGGTCATGAAGAGCATGATTAAAGCAAAACGATGGAAGCGCGTTGATTCCAAGGAAGGAAGGGCTATGGACAAGAGTGTGAATAAGCCATCGCAGGATACCATGCATACCTACAAGACTCTTGTGGATTGCGCTGGTGAGTTAGTCCTCACAAGTTTTTTTTTTTAAGTTGCAGGATTACAAGTCCTAATGACAGTGATGTTTGCTATGCAGCCACGCGTATGATCTTGTGCTACATTCACACCTTGCCGGATGACTACATCGAGATTCGAAATGGCGGTCGCTTTGGGGCTACGTTCACGATTCCGAAGCTTTATGGCCCTGCCTACACTGAGGCACCCGTATACGATCCCGCATGGTTTCTGCAGACGTTGGGCATCACCCATACGAAAAGGGGGTTTGAGGAAAACTGCCTGCATTTGCTATGGGCGATTCAAGCAGGAGCTGGGTCTCAGATTAATCTGGCCCCTGCAGTACTGGCAGCGTCGCGGATGATGGAAGCGAAAGAAATGCCAGATATCAATGACGAGATCGCCGCGTTCAGTGCGAAGGTGACCCCGTTATACACTTGTGATGATCATGCCATGGGGATGATCGGTCAGTTGGTAAATGTTGGTAAAAGAAGTGTGACAATCGTATACGATTGTCAAGCTCTGGCGTTAGCTTGACTTAGAGTCTGCTCTGTCTCTGAGTTCGAAGACTGATTCTGATGCGTATTACAGGCCGTTTGGGAATGGCTGGAACTCCGTGTGAAAGCGTCACGCCGGGAGGGCGGGATGCCGGATGCTCTGGTTAAAACGGAGATTTTCGATCATGATTGGGAGCCGAAGAGCGCGGTGATTGAATTCATGGAGCTGAAAATCCAACACAAGGAGCTGCATGCTGCCGAGGGAGTCCAGCAGCCGGTGGACTTCAACAAGTGCCATCGCGAGTTGCTGGCGAAGCTTCTGACTGAGGGATTGCTGGAATTCGGAATGAAGGTTAGAACTGTTCATATATCTACATTGCAATGTATTAAGTATTTCCTGCGTATGTATTTCAAAGCAGACTGATGAAAGCAATGTTCCACAGGTTAACGAATCTCGCGCCGAAAGGAATAAGGGTCCACGCAGCAATCAAGTCATGGTCAATTGGCGCAATGAAAAACATTGCAACACGCTCGCTATGGAGTGGATCTGATCTTTGTGGATGGTCCTTTTGGGCTGTTTTCGGAGGTATGGGATACCTATTCAACAGACTTCTACTCATACATGGGTGGTATTTGCATGTCGGCTATGGATTATGGTGGCATTGTGATTCTATTCTTACCGGACTCGACCACCCGCAGTAATGTGACCATTAATGGAAAAACCTTCGCGATATCGAGGCAGCAAGCAATCATCGATGCCTTCTGCGCTTCGACCAAAGGATGGCCGCTGCAATGGACATGCCACCAGACGGTTCAATACTGGAATCGAGGCGGAGGACGCATAGGTAATAATGCGGCTGGTCCGGTCAGCGTTTTGCAACCGTATGTGTTGCTGCACTTGGTGGAAGATCCCTCAAAGAGTAATAAGCTACCGAAGTGGGCCCCGCTGCGAACAACGGTCGGAAAGTTTTCGAACGCGTTCACGAACAGCATGGTAAGAATCCTTGTATGCATTCATATCTTCTCATGAATGCAACTCCGCCAAACAAAATTGTCAAGTAGATGCACTAGCTCAGACACGCAGACTCGCAAGTGACAATCGTATACGATTGTCAAGCAGGTGCACTAGGTCCGACACTCAGACTCGAGTGTGTTGTTTGTTTATAAACAGGAGGTACCGCTGCCACCTAAGGAGTACCTGAAGAAAGAAGATGGACAAAATATTCGCAGCGTTCAGAAGCCAATCCGTCTTTACCGTGAGCTGATGCGCTTGTACAGCAACATGGATGCTTGTGTTATGGAATTTCCATGCGGAACGGCTCCAGCCTCCATGGCGGGGTATATGGAGCAAAGGCATGTCCTTTCGATCGACATGGATGCAGAGGTGTTGAACATGGCCAGAGCACGGTATTCCGAGGTGCTCGCAGGTGACATAGCGCTGATAGAAAAACAAAAGGCCAATGTGCCTGATGACCACGAAATGGATTTGAATGATGTCGCGGATGCTTTAGGCATGGATGCTATTTCGGCTACTCCGGTTATGGAGGCTGAGCAGCCAGATGCTTGTTTCGAGATGCCAGCCGCTCTCGCGGCAGCGTTGCTCGAGCACCCCGACCCTGTACCTAGCGTGTAAATCTGCATGAATGCTAGTACATTGGACACTGGCGGGCTCCGACCCTAGAACCGAGGACACCCACGAAACATACATTTCAGGGTAGCACAATTAACAATTATTTTCTTAAAATCATTGGTACAATTAGCATGTTCTTAGAAGCCAAAGTCCAAGTCCTCGTCAGTCATATCCGCCGCACAGTTGCAAGCTCCTAAATATTGCTCTATACTCTCGCCGCGCTGCTCCGGTAACAATAAAGCATTTATCTTGTCCACAGGTATTTTCAGATTTCTAGGCGTTACCCACCTCCCCGTCCAAGGGTTCCTGGAGGGAAATCGTTCGAGATGCATCAAGGTAAAGAATAGGAAAAACCGAGTTCGGCGTACATAACGGTATCCTGCAGAGATTGCGTCCAAGTCCCAATTTCCCTGAATGATAGGCCTTTCGCAATGCGCGTATACGTTTTCCGCATTACAGTTTACGCAAGGTGTATGACCGAAAATGTTCACATGATTTATCATATCTTCATCCTCGTCAAAACCATCTAACCAAAGCAAGACTCGCTCAACCTGCCGGGTCAGCGCCATTTCTCAGGAAGTTCTTGAACGCGAAAATAAATGATTAAAACTCGCTACAACACGTCTTAAATAGGCATGGGAGCAAGGTATTTTTTTCCTAACGGCAATTGCACCACTTTCCGTCGTCATCAGGTTCCTGGTCAAAGCCTGTGCCCTGGTTAATCAACTCCGGAATGAAATCTGTGGGAACCGCCATTGTTTTTGGGGTAAGTGCGCCAGGGTTGGCTTGCGTGGGAGTGTACGTATATTGCGCAGTAGTGGCAGGATACCGATGCGCATCCAACAGTTGAAAATACCATGTTTCCCGAGTCTCGCGGATAAACCTCCATTTAGCCTCAGAGGGGTCATGTGTAGGAATCAGCGCAGGATCGATGAACACTTCCTCGCGATATAAGAACCAATTCCAGGAATGGCACACACTGCATTTTTCGTATTCGATATACATACGTTCAAGCTCAACAAGTGCGTCTTCCATGAACTCAGGAGTATTCATGATGCTAGTATTTTACTGCGAAAATAAATGAATAAAAGACATGTAACATTACTTATATAGCAGTAAACTTCGAGAGATTTCCTTTCAACACGGTGTTGACAGTCGTGTACGATTGTCAGAAGTGTGCAGAGGGTAGTTTTGGTATGCACGGCGTGAAAGTTATTGTTTTTCCTACATGTAAGTATACGGTTTATTTCAGTACTAACACGTGACATAAGTGTTAGCTACCAAGCATATGTCTCCTCATTGCACGCGCTAGCATCAATTATGCGCGTTAGGGTGCAGATTCTGAACATACGCCCGCAACCTTCGCATCTCCTTTCATCTTCCTGCAGCAGATCGCTTTCCATCTCTGTCAGGGCACAGTGCGTAGTTTCGCTGTAGCGGTGTCTATTTCGCCAGCCCCGCCACTCCAAATCTGAGTATCGGTGGTAGATCCACCCGCCCTCATACCAGTACACGAGATGCCTCACCCCGAACCTTTCGCTGGATCTACGGCCGTGGACGTACATCGGCCAAAAACTCCACCAGTGATAGGTCCTGAGATTAACTGCATGTTGCCCGAAGTCCTCCCAGTCTTCTTCAGCTTGTTGCCGCGCTCGCCGCCACAAGCGGAGAATTAAACGGTCTTCAGGAACCCATTGGGCTTGTTGTAACTGGCAGTCGCGAAACGTAAAAGCATCGAAAGGCCATATCCAATACTGCAATATTCCAATACTGGGCATAATGGTGAGGTAGTCTAAGGGGCGGGTTGTGGTTCTATGTGACGAACGCAGGTGTGATGAAATGACCTCCGGTTACAACTCCTCCAATATATATATCCAACATATATCCTAAAACCCTGAACCTTAGACGCCCCGATATGTCTATGTGCAGCACACCTGACACCAAGACTCACCTGCTTGACAATCGTATACGATTGTCAAGCAGGTGCACTAGGTCCGACACCCAGACTCACGTGTGACAATCGTATACGGTTGTCAAGCTCTGTCGTTGGGTTCGTCTCTCTGACGCACGTTTGACACTCGCATGCGACTGGGTTATACCCCCTGAGTCCCTGGTTAGGGGGGGAGGGGGGAGCCAGTGTATATTCCTTAAGTATAAAAAAAAATTTAAATTTTCTTAAGTATGGGGAAACGCAGGCGTCGACGCGGGCCGACGCGTTACACTCCTTAAGTATGGGCTTAAGTATGGGAGCCCTGATTTGTGAAATGTTAGAATGTTAAGAATGTTTGGGCCCCCGGCCGTCCACGATTTGGGCCGTCCACATGTGGACGGCCCAAATCGTGGACGGCCGGGGCCCAAACGGTGGCCCGATACTAATCCCCTGTTTGCACTCATCCTTCTTGCAAGCTTATTTCAGCCTAAAAATATTCCTCGCGAATGCGTATACGAATGTTGAAATTTATTAGACATGCAGAAGGCATTCAGAAGATATCTTCTGAACGTTTTCTGCATGACTTCTGTACATCTTCTGAATTCCGGAAGATGTCTTCTAGACGTCTTCCGGGTTCCAGAAGATATCTAGAAGACGTCTTCTACGCGACTTCTAATGTCTACCATCTTCTGAGTTCTGGAAGACGTCCAGAAGATCTTCCGGGAAGATGTACAGAAGACACCTAAAAGATATCAAGAAGACATCTTCCGGAATTCAGAAGATGTACAGAAGTCATACAGAAGACGTCCATAAGATAACTTCTGGATGTCTTCCCGGAAGATCTTCTGCACGTCTTCTGGAAACCAGAAGATGGTAGACATTAGAATGCGCGCAGAAGACGTCTTCTGGACGTCTTTTGAGTGTCTTCTGGACCCAGAAGACGTCTCAGAAGACGTTCAGAAGACGTTCAGAAGACGCGTCTTCTGGTTTTCCCAGAATGTAGGGGATGCTGGTGTAGGGCGCCGGCGAAGTGAGGACATTCGTACGATCGGGTCCGACTGACCGTCCCTAGCGGGACTATCAGGCGGAGTAGTACCAGGGGAATTCGCCCCAGCACCCCGGGATGCACGAAGGCGAGCGCCGAGCGAAGGGCGGTCGGCTGACATTGCTGGAATGACGTAGTCCGAAATGTTGATGAAACGCGATGTGCACGCGCAGCCGGACGGAACCAAGGGGCGATGGGCTCCTTGTCAGATGTGTCATGCCGATGGGGCACGAGGAGGTCAGATGTGTTAAAGAGCGATGGGCTCATTCAGATACGTTCAGCGATGCGCTGCGGAGTACCGCGAATGCCGCGGGACCAAAGAAAAAGGTGGGAGCTAGCGAGCGGACACGGACCGGTGGTAAAGGCCCGATAACCTCACGGGGACGGTGAAATAAATATATATGAGGGTTGTGATATATATATTTATTTGTCTACTGAAATCACGGAAGCTGGCCAGTGAAGCAGGCTAGGTCACACACTTGAACTAAGATGAGATAATAAAAGTGAGACATAGTTTTATTGTCTCAGCTCACGGGAAGCAGGCTGACCTGGAACCTCAGATTGAGGGGTGACAGAGAGGGCAGAGGCACCCCCCCAGTGTGGGGGGTCAAAGTCTCTGTCTCCATGACTGTTCGCGACGAGCGTGTTTCCACTGTAAGTACTGCATCGTCGGTAGCTCAACTCGTCACGATCATTGGCCTTCTTACTACTTTGAATCTTGCTACGAATGAAATCAAGAACTCTCTCGACAGCATTCCCTCAGTAGTCGCGAAAACGGTGTGTGAGGAGTGGGCTCCAACAGTCGCCACAACCGAGACACACAGCCGTATTGATCGAGACCTAAAAGCTTGCTCTAGCGTGCAAGAAGTGTGTGACAAATTTGAACTCAAAATCTTCGAGGATGATAGCGTCATAGTCTGCCCTCAATGCTTTAGACATTCTTTTCGTGCGCCAGTAACTACGGCTTCCGGCAGAAACCGAGAGTCTGCTGGTAAGTTTTCAACGAACGGCAAATTGAAAAACTTTAAACGACGCGTAAAAAAACACTTTCAGTCTGCTATTCACGAGTGGTGCACAGACATTGAGTATCGCGAGCGACTAGAAGCTTCAAGAGTTCAAGATGTTGGTATGACGCTCGGTCGTTTCGCCCTTGACACTGTAAGGGAGGCAATGTCATATGCCTCATATATATGAGCGTGCGGTTTTGCGACACTATTTGAATGGAGGTCGAGTGGGAAACATAAACCACAGTCGAAAGTTTGTTAGCTCAATGCTCAAAAGCTTTTATCACGTTACTGTGGAGAGGCTCATAGCTTGGTTTTCTAATACAGACCCAGCTACATTACGTCCCACCCTATTTGCTTTGAACGCAAACAAGGTCACTGAAATGCGTCGAACAGGTCAGGTGGTGGGTGCCCTTGGTTTCGATGTCGGAAAGATTAAGGCGGTGTTGTTAGATGACCCTCTTGTAGTTGAAGGTCACACTGGACCAGCTATTTCGAGCAACATTTTGACAGTTTTACAAAAGACATATCGTTTCTCAATGCTTCAATTGCGTTGTCAGCTTACAAGTCTTGGTTTCGATGGGCAATATTTTGGACTTGACGTGCTAGAACACTTGTCTGCGATGATAGGATCCTCTGTGGACTGGCTTTTGCCCGGGTGGGATGGTGGGCACCAGACAGAGTTGGTCCTTGGGGATGTTCGGAAAGATGAAGTTCACACGTGATGCAAAGAGGTTCCAGAAGTTATCGATTAAATACAATCCAACTTTTCATATGGTAAAAACTATGAGGAGCTTAGGGAGGAGGCGGAAAAGTTGAAAGTCCGATTGTATAATCCTCAGGGGTTTTGTGATACTCGCTTCGCACAAGCTGAGTAGAAGGTGTTCAACAATTTCATAGCTAACTATTTGGTCATTGTCCACCATTTGCAAGAGAAGGCCTCTAGCGGCAAGGCTCAGGAAATCGAATACGCCACAACTTTCTTGGCAGAGTTATACAAGCTGGTTTTTGTAGTGTCTATTTTGGGGCTTGTGGACTTGTTGCGACACACGAAAGAGGTGTTCTTGATGCAGCAGACTGTAAACACTTTGCCATGGGAGGTAGCCGAGAAAGAGGAATCCTTCGCTTACTTGTTGGACAAGGTCTTCCCTCAAGAGTTAGACTTTCAAGACAAAGATGCTATGAAGGTTCCCTTGGATCCTCTTCACTTTCCAACTCTATGCGAACATGACCCGCAGCCGATCTTGGCTCGCGAGCAACGTCTGGTGCGGGATAACCGCGCTCCTGACTGGCGGCCCACCGACGAGACCCGCAAGCTTTCGCTTTACAACCGCGTCGACCCGATCTTTTACGCGGCAGTGAAGGTGCGTTATCCGCTTGCGGGTGACCTCAGCGGGGTCACTCTCCGCTCGCTTCAGGCTCTCGTCGTGGCCATCTTCCAGGCCTGGGCACAGTCGGAGGATGGGGCGGCAGTGCGTGAGAAGCAGGCGCTGGGGGCGGGTGAGAAGCCCTCCGCGCTTATCACGTCGTCTGAGTATGCCGTGCTCCTCGACGAGATCGCCGCTTTGAAGGCGCTCGTACAGGGCAGTCGTGCGGGCGCGGTTCAACAGCAACAACAGCAACAACCGCGGGGTAAGCAGCATCCGCGAGGCCATCGGGTGGGTGTGCACGCGGCACCGTCTGTGGGCTTCGACAGGGACAACATGAAGGCGAAGCCCCTCTGCCACCGCTGCCGCAAGGCGGGCAAGGGTGACGCCTATCACGCATACAGTACCGCGACTGCATGCCCTCTTGGTGGGCGCCAGCATTCGTCGTCCACGGCGGCGGCCTTCTGCATTCCTATTGAGGAGGAGGATGCGGAGGGTCTCCACACCCTGGCACTTGTACAGGTGTTCCAGGAGGCTGCAGATGATGGACCTGAGGCCTTCGCCCGTGCGGCGTCGGCTTACGGTCCTCCCGCCGTGCTTTCCGCGGGCGGGGTTGGCGGCATCGACGTGTCGGCCTACGGCTTCAGCGTGCAGCCTACGGCTGACAGCACGGACGACGAGGACTTCTTGCGGCGGCTTGATGCCCTCACCTCTGAGGTTCAGGCCGCCCAAGACAAGGTACACGTTTTACCCATGCATCTCTCATTCCTGGGAGCGGGGCGGAGGGGCATGCGTCGGCTCTGGTGTGTGGCCCTGCCGTTGCGGCGGGGATCACACCGGAGGGGCAGGTTCCGGCAGGTGGTGCGGCGGCATCGGCACCCACCGTGTCGGCCCCTGCTATGCCTGTCTCGCAGGTGGAGGATGTGGAGCCCGCGCCAACTCAATCGGCGCGGGTGACCACCACGGAGGCGACGTGCGGTGAGTTCGGAGGCATTCGTGCAGACGGTTAATCACGCCGCCGTCCACCCGTCTGACCTGACAGGTTACGACACGGATGACAACGAGGACTTCGCGGACGGCACTTTCGTTGTGAAGCCGCGGGCTCCGGCCGGTACTGTCATCGCCTGCACACAAGACGAACCCACGCAGGGGACAGAAGCGTCCACAAGATACTAGTGGAAGTGTAGAGTCCGAAACTCCAGGCTTAGGAAAACTTGTAAAAAGATCGTCCTTTCGGCCGGTCGTCAAGGTGCAGGGTACCGGAGATGTCAAGCTAAATAACACGTAGTTCTGAGTAGTTGATATCCTTCGTTGAAGTTGATATCCTGCGTGTGTGGGTAGCACTCACTGCGTAAGCCATTATCGGCACTATCGGTATGATTGAACTATCGTTGATTATTGGTTAAGTAATCGCACTATCACTATCAGTCAATGGTGAAACTTTCACTATCACTATCAATCGATAGTAACTTTCGTGAAAATCGGTATCAGTCGATTCCATAGCATTCTACTATCACTATCAATCGAGTTGGGCTTTGTAAACTATCAGTATCAATCGATTCGAATTGTTGAGAAGTCGGGAAATATCGATCCCTTAAATCTTAGGCGATACTGGCCCTTGATAGGACGATAATTCCGATATATCGACACTATCGTCAATATCGTCCTCTGTCGACAATAGATTTTCACATGTCGCCCGCAATCGACGGCAGATTTGTAGATGTCGTCCTCAGTCGACGGCAAACTACTAGATGTCCGTCCTCAGTCAATACAAAAACATTTGCTATCGTCGTCGCGATATCAGGGCCCCACATCGCGCCGTGTCGACATATCACCGGCCAATGCGGGTATCGATACCTCGAGGGGCAAAACTGGCATATCGCGACAGCGACATGTCACAAGAGACTGGAACGTCGGACACACACACACACACACATGATCCAATCGGTGTCTTGTTCTTACTATCTAGGATCGATGCATCGATCCTTACACAAAGGCAATCGTTGTCCACAACCACGTATCTGGCTTGCTTGCAACCTTGCATTATGCCATGATCGACGAAACGACGATCATATGACGGAGGTTGGTAAACCCTGGTATAAAGCGCATATAGCCCACACACACACACAGACTGGACATCAAACCGAATTCTGTCGAGATATCAACTTAACAAGATGGGGAAGCGAGGTAGGGGTAAAGCGGTCCGTAGGAGTGGCGCCGACGCGTTTCAACCAATCGTACGGGCTCAGGGCATCGCGGTGCCGTGAAACGTACCCAAGCAGGCCCATTTGATCGTCACGGTAGCGATGAGATGGAATTCGCTGTGTCCGAAATCAAGGGTGAGAGACAAGATTATCCGGGGGGACCTGGCACTGAAGGTATTCCGAAATTTTTGGTTGGATGGGAGGACCTTCCAGATGAGGCAGACACCTGGGAGCCGATCGAACATCTTCCTGGCTCGGAGGACCTGATCAAGGAATTCAGGATCGCTGAGAAGAAACGTATTTCAAAACTTGAACAACAGTTGGAGGCAGCAAAGACCACGAAGAAGCGCAGATTTGTGAAGGATGCTGCAAGCAGCGAAACTGGTGCGTGATATGAAGACCCCGCCTACATGTATTTTTTTCTTGCACCTTTTGTATTCGCGATGCGTGTTGGTGAATCGTCGTGCGTGTATTTGTAGGTACTAGTGGATGTGCCTGTGTGTACACCGAGGCCAAGACCAAGGGGCGTAAAGCTGCGTGCTGGGAACACTTTTTGGAAAGATTGGAGGATGGCAAGACCAAGGGGCTGCAGTGCAAGTTGTGTGGTCCGGAGTCTGAGGAGATAGTGTCGATAGTTATCGTGTTATCGGCGATAGCTGGGCTTCAATTATCGTCCTCGGTCGACCTGAAAATTAGAAATATCGTCCTCTGTCGACCTGAAAAATCTAACTATCATCCTCTGTCGAGGTCAAATTTATCAACTATCAAAAATCTCGAGGTCAAAAAAATACGCTCGATACCGAACCTTGGGTACCAGATTTCGATTTTTGAAATTTATTTCGGACATCTTGACCAATCTACACGTTAACTTTGCTTGTACCCCGAGAATAAGGACCCTTACGCCTTAATCATAGTACTAAAAGTCTATGACAAAAAGAAATGGGGGTCGTGTTGGATTTTTTGACACCACGGACCGTTTTATGAGGACCAAAAATTCCCAGAAAATCATATATTTATAAGATAAATATTGAGTACGATGTTTAAAGCCGTCTACATGGGGTATACCCGTATCACGCACCCTAGGAACGATCTACAATCTGCCCACGGCTGTCGTGCTCGAATCCTACGCCTGTGGCACAGCCAAATGTGGCCTCCACCGCCGCATTCCGGGCACTCTTCTGGTCTCGGTCAAGCCTACGGCCCTACGCCGCTTCTTCTTCGCGTCGCGCGTCACCCGAAATGCGGCACTCCTCTCCCGCCGGCGTTGGAGACGCTCGCCCAAGTCGTACATGCTGTCCGGGGGGTCGATGCCAAGGCGAGCACAAAGGTCACGTCGGTAGGCCGTGCCGTCGTTCTTCGAGCAGATGGCGCGGCACTGTTCCCAGAAGTAGACTCCAGACTGGCCGTTCTACTGGGCCTTGCCACCCGGGACAGGGAAGAAGGCTTACCGTGAGAGGCCGGCCCGGGGCCGTTTGAAGTCAGCCCGGGCCGGTTGCGGGCCGCTCGATTGTTGGATGCGGGCCGTCTCTCAAGGGTCCCGATTATGAAAAATTTCGTGAAAATTGTGCGATTTTTATGATCTTGCCATACTTAAAATTAAAATTTTGCGCCTGCGGCGGGCAAATTTGAAGATGGGCCGGGCTGGCCGAAAGTGGGCCAATAAAACTTCCAAATGCGGGTCGCTTCAAAAAAAAGAAAGCCTTCTTCTCTGACCCGGGAGAAAGCCTCGTGTCAGCATCGAGTGGTAGGACTCGGTGGCGTTGGTGTCCGTGTCGTGCAACTGCTTCAACAATACCTCCGTCTTCGCGAGGCGGGACGAAAAGACCTCCTTCACCTTCTCGTAGTACCTAGGAGCCCCGTCCGGGTGGAGGAACTTCCCGTGCGGCAAGTGGGGCTTGTAGTCGGGGTCGTTCGCGTCCACCCCACACCACGAGTGCCAAGTGCCATCGGGCAAGGGAACTCGGTACTTACCACAATGCGCGTGCTTCCCGAAGGCATGGTCGACCACATTCATGACCGCGCCGGAGAGCCACTCGACCTTCTCCTCATCCGGAAGGGCCCACTCCAAGTGCTTCTTCGCCGCCACGCGCCGACTTGATGATGTAGAGGTACATGCGGTTCAGGTAGTCGATGACCGCCTTGGAAAAAGTACCCCCCCTTCCACTTCTCGTTGACCCTCAAGGCCTCCAACACCTTGTACGGTATTTTTTGCATGTGGTTCGGGTCGCTGAGCTTGTCCACAGGGCGTAGCCGGACGGGCATGAGGTCAGAGTTCAGGGCGGCGATCATGTTCGAGTCCTCGTCAGCGGTGAACTAGCGGATGCGGGCGACGATGGCCTTCAAAACGTCACGCTTGAAGCAATGCTTGCCCACGAGCCAAGGGCGGTGCACAAGGCACCCAAGTTAGGCACCATGGCCTTCGAGCTCCCTCTCCACAAGTGATCAGAGTCCGCCATGATACCGCGGCATCCACGGAAGCAGTCATGCTCAGGGTAGACGGGCTCCTTGCTCTGCTTGACGGCCTCCTTCTCCGCCTTCTCACACACACAATGCACATCTTAGTTTGAAAAGATAGCGGCGGAGATGATCCTCTTGTGAATGGCGCCCATGAGGATGAACCCGCCACAGATCGAAGCATATCCGAGGTCATCTTGACCATCCAATTTTCAGTTGAAGTGGCATGGGTATGTCGAAATTGGAAGTTTCAGTGCAGCATAGCAAAAAACTGGTATTTTCTAGCCTACCCAGGCTCATTTGTGATAGTGTAGCGTGCGACTACGATCGAAACTTGGCACATGGGGGTAGTAACTGAGAGAGATCTTTTTGCTCTCCTCATTCTCACGCAAGCCCTCGATGTACTCGTCCCACGGCTCTTCGATGGTCAAACCATCCGAAAGGTGAATCTCGGCTTTGTCAGGTTGGGGTTGTCCGTATTCGTCGGCGTATTTCTTGATCCATGCGACGACCGACTCGCGTTTCAGGGAAATCTTGTGGTTGTCCTCCTCGTACGTCAATCCATGAACAAACGTGTGTCGGCCCTCGAGCACGCGTGTCCGACAGTCGTGAAGATACCCGTAGCTGATGCCGTAAGCCATATAGTAGAACTTAAAGCACACCTGTTACAAAACAAAAGACACTGTCACTCCAAAATTATTAACACATTATCCAGAAAACGCATAAGGGTTTTGGTAGGTTGACTGAATTTAAGACGCTTGGGAGACACCCCCAACACTGCACGTCTGCAGGCGGGACGGCCGTCGCATGCTCGTCAGCACTCTCCAACCACGCCTTAAATCTGCGCAACCTAGACCCTCAGTGGGAGTCGAACCCACGAGTGCGAGGTTCATAGCCTAGCGCCGTACCAACTCGACCAATGTCGCGAATATGTACACATCGTAAATTTAGAAATTTTATCATACAATATTCCACATTCCGGTGATGGACAATATTACACAATCTATCACAAGGTCCAAGAAAAGTTTCGCTTTGGCCAGAGGCCGTTCATTAGCTAATGAACGGTTCCCGCAGCCAAAGTGTCTATGTGCGAGTCTCGCTTTGGCCAGAGGCCGTTCATTAGCTAATGAACGGTTCCAGCAGCCAAAGTGTATATGTGTGATTCTCGCTTTGGCCAGAGGCCGTTCATTAGCTAATGAACGGTTCCCGCAGCCAAAGTGTCTATGTGTGAGTCGCGCTTTGGCCAGAGGCCGTTCATTAGCTAACTGAACGGTTCCCGCAGCCAAAGTGTCTATGTGCGAGTCGCGCTTTGGCCAGAGGCCGTTCATTAGCTAATGAACGGTTCCCGCAGCCAAAGTGTCTACTATGTGTGAGTCGCGCTTTGGCCAGAGGCCGTTCATTAGCTAATGAACGAGTTCAAAAATAAACATACCTGCTTCTTGGCCAAAAAGTATTTGAAGTCGAATTTATCTTCAGATCGAAAGCTGTTTTTTAGCAAGTCCTTCACGAACGGTGTCCGAATTCCCCCGGAGGCCACCGACACGTAGGACTGCGGGGGTCACCGGCTGAGCGGATGATGCCGCGGCCTCTGAAAATCAGTGAAAAACAACATCATGGGAAATTCGGACACCGTAGGTAGTTTTAAAAAGGCATATATAGAGGACTTGTGTATGCCTTTGACCCTCCTGCGGTGTCCGGACAGTCGCTTTCCAGCATCCGGTAGGGTAGGATGCCGCCATCGGGTTTGGGTTTGCGGAGAGCGCTGAAATCTGCAGCCATTCGCGTTTCACCCGGTTGAACTTATCTGGAACTTATCGTATGCCTTGCACTATGCTTGCTTAACGGGCGTTAAGCAAGCACGGTACTATGGTTGCGTCAAGGAATGTATACCATTCCTTGAGCACCGGCATTCCGGGGAGTCGCCTAGGTCGCGTAGATTGTTCATCCACTCAAGTGAAATGAACAAACCTGGCAACCTATAAACTTTTTTATTGTGCGTGACACAAGCTACTTGAATACAGGTTTGTGGTTACGTTTGTTCGTGCGGGCGCGTTGTAGTGCGGATGGCTAACCTCACGTGATCATCTTCGCGCAAGGGAGGCGAAGCCGTGATCTCGTGCAGTTGGACATGAGTTCGCATTTGAGGAGTGTATGCATATATGCACTGTGATATGCTGTATGGTATGTCGTGCAACAATATATGATAAAAAATACACCGCTGCTGCTGACCCGGGTCAACAGCAGCGGTGTATTTTGAAGTGAACGAAAGTCGAAAGTGATTAAGAAACAGTTTCAAACTGTCTCGAGCTTCCCAACACCGATTTATCTGCGTCCGATGACTGTGTACATGTAATTGTACCGTCAGATCGAAAATAATTTTATACACAGTGTCTGGCGTAATTTTCGAGTCATCGTCGTCATCGAAAATGCACTTTTGATTAGGTCATGAAATTGCTGTACACCGCCTTGGGGTTTTGGCCGCTCTTCGGCAATTCTTGTAATGGTGTGTGCTCTCTTTTGTGTTTGCGCCACCGCGGCGCCACTCTCCGCTACGGCTCTTGGCGAGGCATGCGCGCCAGGCTACACCGGCCTGGAGGTCGGTGGTGCTGCGGAGACGAGCACCAACACATCGCCGTTGATTTTTGCGACTTTGGCATGCTACGAGGCCAGCTTAAGCACTGCGGTGCCGGCTGCTATTCCACCGCGCCGGCACAGCTGGTACCGTGCTCGACAGGGGCTTCATTGGTTGGGCGCCTCCTTTACCGCTCTTCGATGCTCCACCGTCACCGGATTATTCACCGGGACTCACTGCAGACGGGGAGGAGGAGGAAGGTCCCTCAAACGGCGGTCGACACTTTTCAGATTTCTTTTGTGGCTCCACGAATGATGCAATCGAGGCAACAACTACTACAATTTACGGCACTATGACTGTGCTGCGGGCTGACACAACAGTGCAACCGCCGACTAGTGGCTAGAAGTAAATCATGCCGCTCCTGCACAGTGAAATTGACCGTAGCTGTATGTGCAGAGGGGTCCGATGACGGACCGGTTTCAGATTTTCAACTCTTGACTGGGAACAACCCTGCCAGAAAGGACAGGCCTTCCCCTAGAACTCAGCTTCCACCGCTCTAGATGGTGTTTGTTCAAGGGTTACAACTTCGGCTGGCCGGTCACCACACTAGGTGGTGTGTTGGAATAGTCACACCGCCTGATTATGTGACTCTTCCCGTAGTAGTGTCTGTGACTGTCACCCGAACCAGAACCAGGGAACATATCAAACTTTTAGGCTGTACGGCCAACACATGAAAACCCCATCGGCCGGCCTTCGGCCGGGCCGGCCAGTTCGCATTTATCCTACGGCCGGCCTTCGGCCGGGGTGACGATGGAATTTGACGGGAAATGCACCCTAATAAGCATGTTCGGCCGGCCTTCGGCCAAAGGTCGAAATCGAAAGATTTCAAATTTTGATTCAAAATTGGCCGTATTCTTATGTTTGATAGCTCAAAATGTCGGGCTCGGCACCCTCATTAAGGACAACATTGTTACGACACGAATAGATAGACGGGGCGTGAGACATTGCCAGTATGGTAAACGGCCCGTCTGTTTGTAGACACAATCCCAAGTATGTTCACAATGGGAAATACTGACCGTATTATTACGTTTGATAGCTCAAAATGTCGGGCTTGGCGCCCTCATCAAGGACAACATTGTTACGGCTCGAATCGATAGGCGGGGCGTGAGATATTGCCAGTATGGTAAACGGCCCGTCTGTTTGTAGACACAACCCCAATTATGTTCACAATGAGAAATGCTGACTATATTATTACGTTTGATAGCTCAAAATGTCGGGTTTGGCACCCTCATTAAGGACAACATTGTTACGGCTCGGATCGATAGGCGGGGCGCGAGATATCGCCCGCATGGTAAACGGGCCGTCTGTTTGCAGACACAACCCCAATTATGTTCACAATGAGTAATACTGACCGTATTATTATGTTTGATAGCTCAAAATGTCGGGCTTGGCACCCTCATTAAGGACAACATTGTTACGGCTCGAATCGATAGGCGGGGCGTGAGATATCGCCCGCATGGTAAGCTGCCCGTCTGTTTTTGCACATATCAAAAAATGCTATCATAATCAATCAGAACAAAAAAAACTTTACTAAACTATATTAAAAACGATCAAAATCCAAAATAATAAAAACTGAAACACAATCCAAAATCCAAAGTCTACTAAAAGGCTTCTAAGGACCTCTCTTCTTAGGGTCCTTCTTCAAAATATACCACATCTCTTTGGCTCCATAGTCCTCCGCGCTCATGCTGTGGAAATACACCAGCCTGTCATCTGGGTAATAAACTGCTCTCAAACCTTTATGGGCACCAGTAGCGCAAGTGTACTTGTACTTGCCGAAATACCATTTGTTTTTGAAGCGATGTGCAATTTTTATTGCTTTCTTCAATGTGGCATGTGTTACAGACGCAGGAGGGGAACTCTGAATGAGCCAACCATCTGGAGCTTCTAAGTCTTCTGTACACCAGCTGGCATCCTTGTCACTATCGGAAGCATCCCCATCATCCTCTATTCCGATAGGAACGAAATGTTCTCTAAGACCTCCGGTTATTCGGCCAGGCTTCGGCCAACCGTTGGATCGTTCGGCCACGAATATCCACAGTCGCCTATCGATCGAAAATCCTCACGGCCCACCTTCGGCCAGCCTGGCCACACAGTTTTTGGGGTCCTCAAGCCACAAACGCCGTACGGCCAATGCCGATTTCGGCTCTCGGCCAAACCTCGGTCACAGCCCTCATCGTACGGCCACAGACCGGCCATAGGGCGTTGATATGTTCCCTGACCAGAACCCTAACTGTTTATGCCCAGATAACGGGCTAACTTGAATACATTCTGAGAAAACTAACACCGAGTGAATATATCCCGGGTCTTAGGGGTATATCCAACAGTACTACACTGTTGGATATACCCATACAACAGGGGTATATCCAACAGTATATACATGCGCTCAAAGATCTCGGTTTAAAGCGAACCCTGTGAGCAAACCCCAACTGGAACGTCAAAAACGGTCCCCTACATCACCGAACATCACCGGTATGAGTTGCGGAAGTGGTAGAGGGGGCTATTACCTTTCATTCCCGCCCATCATCAGACGCAACCGAGCTGTACTTGAGAAACTACATGCGTTCAAATATCTCGGTTTAAAGCGAACCCTGTGAGCAAACCCCAACTTGAACGTACAAGGCGGTCCCACATACAACGCTAGATACATAGTGTGAGATGCTCAAGTATTCTTAGGACAAGTACGTAAAATCTGCGCCCAGCGTTGCACGTTGCCGGAAAATACAGCAAAAGGAATGAACTTGGGGAAATGGCTTTTGCTCACCCACGATGCGCGCTCTTTAAAGCTTCGTTTAAAGAACATGTTCAGAATTGGGGTGAAGACCGAAGCAAATGTGCCTCTACCATGTAGTTTCGGATAATTTATCTCTCCGAAATAGGCGGGGGAAATGATCACTCTGCACACGCTGCATTTTTCGTATCAACAGGAAAACGGCAGGAAAGACCTGGAAAAAGGTCGTGAGATTTACGGTTGTTTTCTTGGTTTTGGCATAAAAGACCGGAGTCTCTGAGCTTCTAAAATGTAACAAACCACGAATAATCGAACCTCGTCATGAGGAACGCAATTATTTCCCCCAACAGTCGCGGCGGAACCAGCCGCGTGCCCCGCGGAACCAGCGGGGTGCCGACAACGGCCGATTGGGGGGAAAACAGTGTGTTTCTTCGTGTGTCATTCCTCAGCGTCTACGTGGCACTGTGGGGATGCAGTACTCTGTACCGCACCAGAATCGCCATCAATAGCCCGAGTAGCTCAAACGGCAGAGCGCTCGCCCGGCATGCGAGAGGTCCGGGGATCGATTCCCGGCCTGGCTCACCTTTTTCGGGCTTCAGGTCTAGCGGTACAATTTCTGTTTCCCCATGACCTCGATCGCTTCGGCCGCGGCTCAGAGACTCCGGTTCCGGAGTACTCTAAGGCCGTCCGCACAGCAAATACCCTGTCTATGTCACCCCCCCCCCCCGGTTTTCAACGAAAAATATCCAACTCGTAGCCATACTTAAGCCCCCACCCCCCTGTGGTTGAAACTCGTAGCACTGTATACACCTTTATTATTACTCCTTAAGTATGGCTACGAGTTTGTGCTCGCCGCTACGAGAATCCCCCCTCACGGGGGATGCAACTTTCACTTCCGTATAAGGGTGACTGTTGCCCCCCTTCTGATGTCACCCCTCACTGTGTTGTGACTCTCTGTTGTGTCATCGCCGCATCATCGCCGCATCATCGCCGACCGCCAGGAATATCAAAACAGTCTCTGTATTCTAATATTCACCTTAGTACTGCATCTGAAACCCTGAGTCCACGGCTTCAGCTTTCGTCTCGCCGTGAAAGCTTATAATATATTACAGCTGTATATATTTTAGCTTTCCCGTCAGGTTTGGGCTGCACCACTTGAAGCAGTGGTCTTTTTGCTTTTCGGTCCTTACTTTGGTCAACGCATCTCCAGCGACACCCGCGACTCCAACGGTTTTTTTTTCACTTATCATCACTGAAATTTGGCACCTCCAGCCACGGCATCTACAGCCTATTGCACCAACGGCACCCCGCCTCTCTTCGATTCGCAGATCCGCTTCCTGGCGTGCCGTACCGCGCCAACATCACCGAAAGCATCTCCAGCTCGCCATCATTCCGAACTATTTCCTCCCGAACATGCGCTCCGCAGCACGCCCGACACTCGGCAGCGCTCTGCGCGCTGCTAGAGAAACTTCATCTGGGGCCACGCCTGCACCGACTGGCTCCTCTTCACCTGCGCAGTCTCAACGTTCTGGCACACCGTCATCGCACGAGTCCCAGGACAATGACCCCATCGTGCGCATGTCCACTCTGGTGAAGAAGCCCCTGCCGGCGTTTCGTGCCCCCACTGCTGAGGAGTTCTACAAGGATGAATCAGTTTGGGTGTCCACCCCTGTAAGGGCATCTACCGCTCACGGTTACAGTGAGCGGTTGGATTACGCGTCTCATTACAGTAAAGAACTTTGCCGTCTACTACGTACTTACGGCTACAAAGTTGCTTCTGGATTATCTCTGGACGGCGAGGACGCCGAAACCGACTTCACCGTCCTTCTGGCTAACTTGGCCCACGTCCTATCCCCGATTTCGCACTTTGAGTTCGACAAGCTTCTGGACCTGGACCACGAGTTCGACGAGTACCACATGGCCCTCAACGAGCTCATCTTCGTGATTCTCCCGACGGTCTTGCGGGGCACTGCCCTCGCCCTTCAGGAGGAGTCTTCGCGCATCTATCCGCATGATGGTCGCGCAGCACTACAGCGGCTTCGGTTCCACGTGGAAGGCATCGGCGACCCCGACTCCAACCGCTACTGGACGAAGCTGCGTGCTTTGATCATCGACGAGTCCAACGACCTCGCCCCCCAACTTACGGTATTCCGCAAGCTGGCGGACAAGCACGCCAAGCTCCACCCCGCGTACAACGACGTCGACAGGGTGGAGGATCTTCGTCATGTACTAAAGAAGTCTACGGCGGTCTCCCCTCACGTCACCCCCTTGTATCTTGTGGCAGTGACGACATCGAGTTCGGTTGAAACCGTATACCGACGTACGGTTAATTTTCAGGCGACGCACTCGATACCGTCGGCTCTAGGAAAAACGCGATACCGTGTGACACCGTCACCGTCGGTTGAAATTGGGCAGCGCCCTCGGGGAAAACCGCAATCGATGCGCGAATTTCCATGGCGATACCGCAACCGTCGATTCAAATCGGGTTTCGATATCGGCCATGAAACCGATACCGTGGAAACCAATGGCATCAGTGTATGCGACCGTTGGACCGAGGATGGCATGGCATTGGCTCCAGGCCCAAGCCGCCGTCAGCAAGGATTCGTGCCCTTCTTATCTATCGCTTGCTGTCTTTGCTGTGTTTGTGACACGCGACTAAGGTCTCTCAAACGGTTCAAAGCCCACGTCACTCTCACTTATGAATTTGGTGCCTCTGCGATGTTCGGACCAGTTTTCAAGCTGAGAAGTTAAATGAATATTTGCTGTGCTGTGACATTTCCTTAGCCGGCGAAAACCGCAGTTCACTCGAAATGTTCGAGGGAAATGCAATGACGATACCGAAACCGACGGCATACGTAACATCACGACGCCGCAAGAAACCGTAACCGATGATAACGAGCATGTCACGAACTCAAACACGTAAAGATGAAATAAGTGACGATACCGCACGGCATCGATACCGCCAAGACAGTTCGAGCCTCGAAACCGTCGAGGACGATTTTGAACTCGATGTCGTCACTGTCTTGTGGTGCTGCGCGAGCTCACCGCCGGTGCGCGATTCTCTTTCTCGCCCCTTTCCGTGCGCATCTGCACAGTGCAGAGTGCACCGGGATGAGGGGGGGCTCGCTCGCCTCACCACGCCCCCGCCGCCTACCTCCGGTGGTGGCAACGGCGTGCGTACTCCTGCGGGCGGCTGACGCGGTGGTGTGGGGACCGCCATGGCGCTCCGCAGCGATGCCTACGTGGAGCCCAAGGGCACATGGAAGGCGAAAGGCGGCAGGCACCTGCAGTGGGAGGGCGCAGGGTTCCCCTGCGTCACCTGCTTCCGGCTCTGGGGCCTCACGGATGGCCACCCCTCCACCAGGGGTGTGTGCCCCTACGCATGCCGGCAGTCTTTTGCCCCCGACCGCATTCCTCTCGCGGCAAAGCCCGCTCATGACCGCCCCCCCATCGCTCGTTGGCCGACTCCGCCAGACCCCCCGCCCCCTGTGCGGGCTCTGGCTCTTCAAGCTCCACAGGATCCGGCTCCGGACTCTGCGGCCGACGTTGCCGCCATGGGGTTTCGTGCCGCCGATCCTCCTGCAGAAATCGAGTTACTGGCGACCGAATCTTCCGCAGCCGCATTTGACACGTCTCCATCGACTGCCGCGTTCAATGCCATGGCGGAGCTGGGCGACGACGACACCGATTGGCCGGCTTTCCGCACGGTCCCTTGCGGGTGCCTAGCACCGAACATTGAGCAAAAGAATGTACAATCCTAGAAAATGCCCGATCGTGTGATGTGCTTGCTAGATTCTAGGATGACGCCGGCAGTGGCCATTCTAGTCGGGTTGAAAAAGGCCCCTTAGATCCAAACAGTCTTGCAGGCCCGCGTAACACTTGCATTTGGTCACCTCACACCTACGGGGTGAGGTGGTGTCACGGGGGATGCAACTTTCACCCCCTGTATAAGGGTGACTGTTGCCCCCCTTCTGCCGTCACCCCTCACTGTGTTGTGACTCTCTGCTGTGTCACTTGCCGCATCATCACCGACCGCCAGGAATATTAAAACAGTCTCCGTATTCTAATATTCACCTTAGTACTGCATCTGAAACCCTGAGTCCATCGGCGGCTTCAGCTTTCGTCTCCGTGAAAGCTTATAATATATTACAGCTGTATATATTTCAGCTTTCCCGTCACCCCCCCCACACAAATTTCGTGAAATCATGTGACACAGACGGGATTCGCTGTGCGGACGGCCTAAGGCCCGTGCTACACCGAAACTTGGGAAAGCAAATGTGTTGATCGCAGCGATTTCATTGGCTCCTGTCGCGACTGTCATCCGGCGATGTCATGCGAGGTCATTATTTGTGAAATGCCAAAAAGCAAATAATCGTCCAACATTTGGGACCTCGAAATCGTCCCAAATGTTGGACAACATCTGCACCAAATGTCACCCAAATGTCGCCTGGGACAAATCCTGGATCATCAGATCAAAAAATCGGGAACGGTTCAGAGAGACCACCGGCTAGCTGGGGTGCGAAGATCGTGTATCGCTGGACTAGAATATGCTGCATTTCCAATCACAGACACTCACACTGTTCAAGATGGGGTCGTGCGTCGTCTAGTTTTCGACGTGGAGTGTTCCCATGCTTCCGCTCGCCCGGAAAATGCAAAATCAGAATTATGCACATGCGGTGTCTGACGCGCGTTTGCCCAAAATATTCCTTTTTAAGTCGTTTCTCACGTTCGATCAGCCGAATGTCGATTTTAATCTGATCGCGCGGACTGTGATTTATAGATTTAATAACTCGTCTGAAAATGATCGCTGGGTCATTCGGAGACTGTATGACCCGGCGAAACGATTAAATTATTTGCTTCTCGACAGTGTACCAAAATCCGGTGTAGCACGGGCCTAAATGTAAAAGATGGAATGAATCTGATGTATGTCATGTCATGTCATGTCATTGTCATTGTCATTGTCATGTCATGTCATATCATCGTCTTCGTGATGACATGGCATGGCATGACATCGCATCGTCCTGCGTCAATTGAATTCGAGCTCAGATCTTACATCTTTCGCTATCGTGTGTTCGCCGGCGAGGTGTTCGGAACGGATCGAAGGAACATAAAGCGAAAGGTCAAAGCGAAAGGATCGAGGATTATGATTAAGGATAGGATTTCCTTTTTACAAGGCAGATTTTTTAAATTCTCTAGCGTCTCAGGGCACTTTTCTCCTGAATTATTCTGCTATAACTTCAAATAGCCAAAATGAAAATCGAAAATCAAAATGTAATAAGCTCTGTCGTCTACCAGTTTGAGTTTCGACTTATATCGATGATTGAATATTCCTTTTTCGTTTTGATCGGATGTTGCAGTACCAACCGATGGTCAAGAGAGCAGACATCATCAGTCCAACAGTCGAGTGTGACAAACGCCCCTCCGCTCGCCTCGCTGGAACGGTGAACGCTGAAGAAATGCAAATCGCTGTCGGGCCTCTCGACAAGCGACCCGCCCGCTGTGCACCGCATGCATGATGCGATGGAGTTGTAGCTTCCAACATGCACTCAAACGAACGCCTTTTGAAAATAGCTTTTTAGGTCACAATCGGCAAATCCCAACAAATGCCCACAGGTCCAGCCTGCGACCGCAACTTGGGTTACCAACTCCGTCACCTTCACGTGCGGAAGCCTTCTTTCTCTTATCCACTCGGATCAGCCCTGCGAGCCTCCCCTTTCGTGGGTAAACACAATGGCCGACGGGCACGATCAGAGCAGCTCACGCACCGACTCCCCTGACCACAGTGATGCAAATCCAGAAATATCGTCGTTGAACTCATACTTTCCGCCACAACAAGGATCCCTTTTTGGCATGAGCGAGCAAGCAACTAGATGCGACCCTGGGACATCTTCGGGGTTTTACAGCGCGGGCGCCGAGCTAGGCGACAACGCCGTCCACATAGGGGATAACATGCCCAATATGCACACACAGTTGGTCCGCGAAAATTCTGGCGCTTCACTTTCCGAAGCTACAATCTCTGCGGCCTCAGATTCTGAAGAAACCAAGTCCCTGGCAGATGACTCCGGCACCGAGTCTGACAAGGAGGTGCAGCAGCAGCTCGACTGGCAGCGCCACGAGGAATTGAACCTTGCAGCACGTGAGCAAGAGGATAGAGAACTTGCAGCGTTGTGGAAAAAAAACCACCAGGAGTGGCTGGAGCGTTCCAAGGCGAAATGGCGGGAGCAGCGAAGTGCGCGCAGGCGGTTCTTAGGCATCTTCCCGAAAACTCGCAAGAACGCCAAAGCCCCCCGCGAGCCCAAGCCTCCCCGAGAGCCTAAAGCTCCGAAGCCCCCGAAACAACTCAAGGCCGCGAAGCCACCTGGCCAGTCTAGAGCATACGGACTTAAGGCCCTGTTAGACGCTGGGCTCGTTGAAGCTGACCCAGAGAAGCTCTCCCTTTCCATACGATATAAGGATGAAACCTTCAAGGCGGCACTGCTAGACACCGGAGGAATCGTTTGGAAAACAGATGATGGACAAAGTTTAGAGTTCGCCTCCCCGTCAGCGTGGAGTATCTTTGTGAAGCGTATCGTGACGCCTGAAAAGAAAGCAGACGACGGGTGGAAATCTGTGAAGTACTCTAACGGGTGCAGCACCCTCACGCTCGAGGCCCTCAAAGAACGCCTTGCTATGCAGGCATATAATAACGCAGTGCCTACCCCGGATCTGAACGAGGAGACGCACGGTACCTTCGCCGTTCAATCCGAACAAGAGCCCCAGGCGATGCAACACGACGCTCGAGATGCTGACCTCACTGACGAAGACGACGAGGAAGCACCAGATCCGCAGCATCAAGGTACTGCTGTCAATTTTGGGATGGACGTCGCGTACGGAGCAGTGTTTCCTGGGGGACCAGACGCATCCATGCCGGTCGGAGGAGGCACTTGGTGAAGCTGAACCGAGGTACACGATAGCTGTGCGTTGCAGCACCGTGTTTTCTCTTTGTCGACACTCCGTGATATAGCAGTAGGAAGCGACCGCCGTGTTGATCGTGGATTTTACAGCAACAATACACCAGTGGTTTTAGCGGAGGAGGACAGGGAAGTGAAGTGGAAAGGGGAGTAGAGAGTTCCACGGGAGGTACTCGAAATCCCGTCTTATGGGGATCGGGTTACTGGATTGTCGGATACTACTGTGAATAGATTTTGAGAGACGGAACAGCCTTGGGATGCTGAATATGCCGCCTTCGCCATCCTCTGCAAAGCCTCTGGGGAACACCCAACTGTCTCAGTCGAGATAGAGGAGTCAGAAACAGGGTATCCCAGCGGACCTTGCACCTTTCTTTGCTTGGATGTTTGACACCATGTTTATTAAGAATCGTATATATATATATTGCAGTTTTGCTGAACTCTCCTCGGGTAAGGAAATCGTCGTGAATTTTGTTTTTCGCCAGTGCGTCCTGAACTTCCATCGTGCTGCTCTCCCTTGTGGAGGTTGAAGTGCACTTAAGCATGTCTCCCCCCCCTCCGTTGTGCTGTTTTACTGCCAACACCCTACAACGGTGTTCAAGACGTGCTGCTGTTGTAACGATTGCTGCCATTGCCACAACATTAGGGGAACGAGAAGTATTCTCCTTAAAGAAAAAAAAGTATCGATTCCCTCGGTGCCCAGCGCATTCGACGGCTACGCTTCTGCGAGACACACCATATCACATACAGCATAAGAACGTGAACCATTATTATTGAAGGAGTTTGATGGAGTTTAGTAGACCATGAACCGTCATGACTTCCAGCGGGTTTGAAAAGTACTGAAGGTGCATATGTATCTGTATAAGAAATACCTGTGCATCATTCTTGGAAAATGACACGGAGTCTTTCCGCGGTTCAGAGCATCGGAAGGATAAAGCACTGCTTTATGAATGATGTGTGCAATATATGACGCAATTGCCCAAATGTTGAATGCACTTTATTTACGGAACGCCGCGCACACTGCCACTAAGAATACCTACTCAAATCAACTCTTTTCTCTCGCAAATACCTCTCGAAAGTTCCCCCGGGATTGGGCATTCATCCGCCGACATCTTCGAACATTTCTAGGGCAATAACATTCAGTGGGCAGCAAGCTGAGAACGCGTCTCAGTGTGGGTGTGCTTCTGTGTTATCTTGCCTCTATTTACTCTCCTTCGTTCTAGTGCATGTGCCCGCACTATTTACCCGCTTTGACTTCGGGCGCCCAGGACAAGTGTTGTTCATGTGCGGCGTTGCATATATAAAGAGGTATCAGAAACTTTATTGTAAGGTTCACATCTCACAATTGAAATGCCAAAGGCACAACAAACAAACGAGCTCATTCAAATGCCCAAAAAACTACCTTGAAAAACATCATGTAATTTCCCAGCATTCACCCATGTTGATAAGCATGACTAGCCCTGCAAGCAATTCCGTAGCCCCGCGAGCCGTGCAAGGCAACCACTATCCGTTGCAACCAATAGGTCGAAAAGCTCCGCGTGCTCCATGTTGCATCCTCCTCCTCCTCCTGAAACAATCGGTCTTGCGCTGCGCTGTACACAACTGTCGAAGAACTTCCGCGCCGATTTCCCCAAACCTCCAAAAGACTCCATCGCAAAAGATGACCGTCTGTCCTCAGTGATTCAGCCGTCACTGAAGGTCTCGCTCTATATAATTTCGCTAGACCTTTCCCTAATGCGTTTTCCCATTTTTAACATGATTCGACGATCAGATTCGCACGGAACGAAGGAAATGGACGATGCATAACGCACGCGCGCCATGCGCTCAGGGACTCATTGGAGGAATCTCTTCAGTGACCGCTTCAGGCTTTTCGATTGGTTATAATGCACAATCGTAATATGCTATGCGATGTTTCCTGTTTCGTATAATTTCGGAAATCTGAGCACGCCGTGTGGAAGCCCGCGGAGAGCGCGACAAACTTACTTGCTCGAAATCTAAATTTAGAGCAGTAACGGCTAAGTACGAAGTCCCTGCCCAAATCAAGATTTTGAGCAAGTAATTTTAAAGTGCTCTCCGCGGCCTTCCACGCGGTGTGCTCAGATTTTTGAAATTACAAACAGAAAAATCGCATACCATATAACGGTTCGTTTATCATATATGCATTTGTTAATGAAATAACTCGAGAACCACACGTGACTCTAATCGGTAGATCGGAAAAGATTGCAGCGCGCGAAGGTCTCATGTTTTAATGCGCGATACAGTGTTAAGGACGATTCCGGCTGAATTACTGGGGACAGACGGCCATACAAAAGGCACAATCGTGTGAGGCCAGGTTGGTCCGTACAATGCCCTCTTGGCTCGCTTCTATCGCCGCAGCCCGCAGCGGCTGCTGAGCAGCCCGGCCTACACATAAGGCACAACAAGGGAATGTAAGGCTCACGTCAATCACGATATGTCTGCCTCGTCCATCATGGTTGAGCACTGTAATGTCGGGCTTCCAATCAGGCGAATACCCATGCTGATTGCGATCCTCCACGATGACAAAGGCTGGATCAAAGACTTGCTTCAACATAGATGGCAACACATTACGAACGGCATGATGAGCCGTGATAGCCCATCCACGCGGGTTACCGACAAGGTAGTGGTAGCCAAAGGGGACAGTAGAAGCACCTCATACACATGTATGCACACTAGCTAGGATAGGCATCGGGGCGCCCAATTGCCTGAGTGGGTGGAAGTCGAAAAGAAGGCGCGACGCGGGGATGGCCGGGCTGCCAAGTGAGCAGTGGCGCCACGTCGGAAACGGAAAGTAACCGAGCTCGAGAGGCAGGCGCAGCTCGGTCAAATACACCAAGCCAGTCGGATCCATTAAAAACCGCAGAAAGGTCCTTCTGCAACTTAATTTTGGGTTGCGCAAAGAGACCCCATCCAAGTTCTGAATCCAACTCGGGTCAACCCACTGACGGGAAGGGATGATCATCTCTCCGGGCCTCAACCACTCGGTTGTGCGAAGTCGCCAAGCGCCTATAGTGAGGAATGGAGGCTTTGTTCCAACCTGCGCTGCACCGCCTCATCGAAGTGTAAAGCACCCGATTGAAGAAGATCGGGACGCACACCACGCATCATATGCAAAAATTTCCGATGAGCACAGAAACGTACGCAACAACTATAGTTGCGCTTGGGGATCATTCAGCTCCTCCAGCAGCGGAATAACCGAGGTTGCTGAGACCGCCATCTTATCGCATTCGGTTCCTCGGACACGAAACCATCACCTCCAACGGGTACTCCCAGCACCTTAGTCCCCTCCGAGGCCAAAGCAGCTCCTGAGATAGGAACGCCGTTGTCATCAACAACATCTGAAAACTCGCTTGGGGCATTCTCTAGAGGGGGAGAAAAACTTACTTTTCATCACGTTGAGATCCAGCCCGATGTCAAACATGCCCTGCCGAAGTGTGCCATAAGCAGCCCGTGCCAGCTCAGGAGGACCAATCAACCGAACGTCGTCCAGGAATATAATCACAACCACCTCGGGATGTGCCTCTAAGGTTGCCGCAAGCACAGGCTGCACGAAGGTGCTGCAAAAATGAAAGGTCCCAACGGGTCTCCATAGTGTGTCCCCTCCTCGGATGACAGCCAGTGATATTTACCATCCTCGCCCCTCCACCCGCGGTTGGCTTCAGACTGCCGATACCAACATTCTGTCAATTCACACAATTCAGGAAAGTGAGCAGCCACTGCCTAAAAAACGTTGCATTCAGTCGACAACTCGGTAGGACATATCAATATCTGTCGACAACTCGGTAGGACATATCAATATCTGTCGACAAGTCGTTAACTCATATCAATATCTGTCGACAACTCAATAGCTCATATCAGTATCCGTCGACACCAAAATTTAATATATCAAAATGTGTCGTTTTCCTTAAATTTATCAAAATGTATCCTAACATCATACCCAATCATGCTTACCTAATTATACGTGCTGGCGGTCTGTAACCGTTACTGTGTCGTTGTGCATGTCCGCTTGCTCTGTCACTGAGCTATCGGTGTGCCGGGGCACCTAGACTAATATACTCAGAAATTGTTTTTAATTGAACATGTAAAGGTACAGTATTCTTTTTGCATTATATCACTGGAACAGGGCCAGTTTAGTTAGGTGGTAACGTTCGTTACGATCTGAGTTCCGAAGACCGTACACTTCTCAAGTGCTCTACTTATTCTTGCAACTCATGCAACTCGGTCGTCAACCGGCCCGACTACCCGATATCACATCACGATGCACCGTTCGGTTCTGACCCGATCATATCTCGATTCATTCCATTTCTGATTCGATGCAACATCTTCGATTCGGATGTCTCGTTGACGAACTATCCCGGTGACGTTCATACAGTACTGTCATACTGTCATAATGTCATGCCGTCATCGGGTCATACTGTCAACCCCCAGACATCTGATACTCATTTCCATCGCCTTTTCAATCTGAACACGAATTCGACCGTAGTCCGATGATCTGACCAGGTGTCACCATGACCGTCATGCGGCACTGTCATACTACTGTACTTTCATAGTGTTATACTGTCATCCCTCGGACATCTGGTACTCGTTCTTACCGTAATCTCAAACCCGACTTCACTGTCACTGTACTAGGGTGTATCGCGAGTCAGACGAGAGACAGGCGTGTCAGAATGAGGAGTGACAGCACCGATGACAGTCACCAGTATGACCGAGAGGTATGACGAGGGTGACTGACAACATGTGACTTTTGAACATCTGCAACCACAGCAGATCAGGTTGAGAGAATTGGTGGGAAACCATTCCAGAAATGGGGGGAACCATTTTATATTCAAACAGCCAAACAGAACTGGAGGGAAACCAGGAGAGCCTCAGTTCTTGCCACATCATCAGATCTATGATTATTCAGCAAATCAGAGCAGATATCATTGTATGACTGGCAGCTGCAGCCCAAGGGCTAAATGACAAGACAGGTCATCGGATATGTGAACATGAAGTGACTGAGCACTGTGACTGTCGAATTCGGAGAGATCTGAGGGAATTCGAGTCGACATGTTACTACTTAAAGAGCTGAACAAGCTCTCATGTCAGTTTTTGAATTAGTTACACATTGGCACCAACCTTTGGTGTCTTGTAACCTCAAACAGTGAAAGTTTAACCGAAATATCCGAAATATCCGACATTACCCAAAGTCATCCGATATCACCCTATGGTCTCTGCACCATATTACCTGTAAGTGTTTGCTTGCATACCTGTGAGACTGGTCCAGTCCTCACAACCGAACAGCTGGTATCAGCGTGGTCGTGGTTCACGACTTCCGTTGGTATCTGCGTTCTACAACGCGTTGTACCAACATAATTTTTATCTGAATTTTCCGCCCTTGGGCGAAGGAATCGTGCCTTGACAACGGCACAACCTGTTCTCTTGAGAACACTGTATATCTGCAAAAAAATATCGACACTGTGCCGACATAATGACGACTACACAGCTTGCCGCCTGTCCAATTTTCCTTCTCTGAGCGACCTTTCCGAAGGATTCTTCGCGCGACACTGGAATTTTGACTTAATTCAACAAATTTTCAACGAGGCAGGCGCCCGTGACAATCCGTACCGACACAGCCGTACGACAGCAATTGGACGACGACCTCTGCACCGTATTTTGGTGTTTTTCTGCTTCGAACGGTGATCTTTCCGCACAAATTGTCCTTCCGCGGCAAATTCGTGTGTGAATCGACGTCTGTCTGTGGCTCTAGCTTGCTGCCGTTTCCGTGCGCAAAGCTAGAGAAGTAATCAACGGCAGCAGCGTTTCGTTGCGCGAAAAATCTTCTTTTCCGGGCGACCTTTCCGCACAATTTTAATTTTAATTTGCCAGCTGTTTCAACGGTAATCGATCGTATTCTGACCGGAATTTGTCGCCGAAACGCGTCAGCTAGCGCGGCGCAGCAATGATGAACGACGACAATTTAAGTAGCTCTGGGGCGTATCTGCCCGTCGCTGGTACGGGTGCTTCTCCGCAGCCAGGGACGCCATTTGTATCAGCGGTGTCAAATTTGGGCGCCCATTTCGGGGTTCCGCCGTCGCTCGTACCGCAATCGGCTGGGTTTCCGCAATTTCCGTACGACAACCCTGCACAATTCGCTGCGTGCCCTCCGGGAGCTGTTTTCGACGCGGGGATGATGATGACGCCGCAGCAGCAGATTTTTCAACAGCAACAATTTATGAGCCAGCCGCAATTGCAACTACAATTGTCTCAGCAGCTGGAATTTCAACGTCAATGGCAGCATACTTATCATTACTATCACAGATCACTATCACATGGCATACTGTGATTGTGTGCACGAGATATACATCTGATCAAGCAAGATATATACATATATAATCCAGTATACATACATATGCATAAATACTTTGCTACTACTGTGCTTGGTATACATACATCCATGCATTATTGCTTGACATGCACGCATACAACCTGATCACGATAGCGGCTGTGCATACTGTCATACATACTTATTTACTGTGACATATTGCTAGAACTTGCAAGTCCAGTGCTATATTGAAAACCCAAGTAGTATAAGATGCCAGTCTTGATTGTTAAGACAGGAATTAGTACAGTTGTTCCATGACGGAGGATTTGGGATTGGATATCTGTTCTCCTGTTAATCAAGTTGGATACTCATCGGAGCTACTTGTGAAAATTTATCATTTAACTCATCATTCATTATGATGAGATGTACAGGATTACAGCAGTATGCTAACTATATCGATATACATTATACTGGTGATATGTTGTCCATTGGTATACGGACAAACCTGTATGATTAACTTATATCAATTTACTTCAGTGTACTCAATCAGTAAGTACATGTACAATATATAGTTACGGTGTATACCATCTGATGGGATCACATCAGTGTATACCATCACTATAAAACTATATATGATAGTACTCACACTAATATTTATGTTAATACATGTTGTAGATATATTGACATTACTACACTGAGTCAGTAAGTGTACATGATCAATGTATAATATCAATATCTCATGTATAATGCATAGATACCATTCCACAAACACATGTGCGTGTGGAATGTCAGTGATGGCGATAGATATGGGAGCAGGATCAAACCACATGCTGTAGGGCTGGATGGAGAATATCTCCAGACCCGAAGGCAATATACAGTGCTCATAAAAACAGCTGGTCACTGTTGAGCACTGTCCATGCCCTTTCATATATCGCTGGAGCAACACCATCATCTACTATGCATTTTGACAGTTGATTCAGAACCTGATCACTTTAATGCATATCTCAGTAAATCTCACAGATTCAGAACTCATCTTGACACCGATGTAGCTGATAGAGATTACTAAACAGACACTGCTCTAATTATTCAAGCATTGTTCTGATTTACTTAGTAACTGGAAATATCATTTTGATAACCTTCCAGTGCACTGCCATATGCCTAAGTAAATGATAAATTATCTGACATATCTTAAGTGACTGCAAGTCACTATTGATAAATATGTTGGATATACCCCTAGGACTCGGGATATATTCACTCAGTGATAGGTTTTCTCAGAATGTAATAAAGTTGATAAATTAACCCGATATAACGGGCATAAACAGTTAGGGTTCGGGTTCGGGTGACAGTCATACACACTACTATAGGAAGAGTCACAAAGCAAGCGTTGTGACCATTCCAGCACACCACCTAGGGTGGTGACTGGCTAGCCGAAGGTGAAACCCGTGAACAAACACCATCTAGAACGGTGGAAAGTGAGTTCTAAGGGAAGGCCTGTCCTTTCTGGCAGGGCTGTTCCCAGTCAAGAGTTGCAAATCTGAAATCCGGCCCGTGATCGGACCCCTCTGCACATACAGCTACCGTCAATTTCACTGTGCAGGAGCGGCATGATTAACTTGCTAGCCACTAGTTGGCGGTAGCACTGCTGTGCCAGCCTGCAGCAAAACCACGATGCCGTGATTTGAAGTTGTCGATGCCGTGTTTGAATCATTCGTGGAGCCAGAAAAGGAACCTGAATTTTGTCGATCGTCGTGTACAGCCGCATGGTCCCCCGAGCCCTGCTCCTCGTCATCGGACGAGTACGGCGGTGGCGGGTAAGGTGGCGACTGTGGAACAAAGTCAGGGTCGGGATTATACAGCCATGGCGGCCGCGGGACATTGCGGAGAGTGTGGAACCCTTGTCGCAGCTCCCGATACCGCGTCTGCCGATGCGGCGGAATAGCAGACGGCGTTGCAAGGGTGAATGCAGGCTCGTTGTCGGTCGTCTCAGCAGCACCACCGACCTCCAGGCCGGTGTGGTCCGGTGCACATGCCTCGCCAGTGGCGGCAGCCGTGAGCGGCGCCGCGGTGGCGCATACACAAAAGAACGCACAAAGCATTACCGCAATCGCCGAAGAGCGGGTAAACCCCCAAGGCGGTGCCCCGCATCCCCGACGAGATGCTGTAGGGCGCGGGACCGCACCCCCACCGTCAACAGAGTCACACCCACCCGCAGAGTCGTCCACGTCGCCGTCGCAAGAGTCGGTCTCCGACTCGGCGTGCATGTACCGCATCGCGAAGTTCTCGCCCTCAGCCGTGCGTGATCGAGAGCCCCCCCCATCCGTGCGATCTTGCCCGCAAAGCAGAGGTCGGGCTCGTGCGCGTGCATGGGGTCCACCGGCATCATGTCACCGGCGTCGGACGCCTCCCACTCGCCGGGGTAAACATGTTCGATCGCCGCCGGCGGTGCAGCCGGCGGTGGGTCCTCCCGGACGTGCGTGCAAGCGGCAGCCGAGACCCCGCTCTCGACACCACCGACCGTGAAGCCGCCCATGTGGGTGGCAGGCTGGCAGTAGGGCAGGAATTCCTGCAACGCACCGTCTTCCCGCTCCGGCTCAATCCCGAAGGAACATGCCGAAACGCCGTCGAGCATCTCCGGCTTGCCCCCTGCCAGAAGGCAAAGCGCATCGAACCGCGTGCCGTCGTGCTCGTCCATGGCCGCCTGAAACTGCTCCGCCAGCAAGTCGTTCTCGATGTCACTGAGGGAGAAGCTGTGGAAGCTTCCCCCAGCTCCATGTTTGCCGCCGTTGGGGCAGTCACGGTGCCAGTGCCGCAACTCGTCCTTCTTGCACGTCGAGTTTTGGCAGAACGGGACGAAGTCACCGCTCCCCTTGTGGAAAGCAACGCGCTTCCTCACCTGCGACTGCGGCCAGTTCCCCCCTGCCGGGAGTTCACCTGCCGCAAAACGAACACCGGAGCCGCCTCCCCCGTTGCCGATCTTGTTCTTGTCCGCTCGCGGGGTAAAACCCCGCCCGTTGACCTTGTCCGTGAGGACCCTCAGCTGTCGCTTCACGTCGAGGATGATGGCCGTGAGGTCGGACAGCTGCGAGGTGTCGCTGTCAGTGGCCACGGCCGCTGCGGACAGAGCGAACGAGGCAGTGTGCGTACCGGCTGCGACGTGTCGGGCGTAGCATTCGAGGACCCATTGTTGAATGGTGAGGAGGTCCACGGCCGCCCGCTGCTGGTGCGTGAAGAGCCTCGACACCACCGGCGCGTAGAACCCAGGATCCAACGCCGCGAGGAACAACTCCTTCACCTCGTCATCGTCGAGGGTGTTGCGCCTCTTGGCGGACCGCAAGGCCGCGTTGAAATCCGTGATGGACTCGGACGGGTCGGTGTGGGCCTTCAAGCGGACGCCAAGGAGGTCCGATGTCCCCTGGAAGGGTGCACCAGAGTCCAGCAGGCGTCGCGCGAGCTCCAGAAGGGCTCGCTTGCCGTCCAGCGGGTGCAACGTCGCAGAGGCTTCGAGCCAGTCACCCGCTGGAGAGGCGGGACACACGATGAGCTCGAGCGTTGAAAAAAGAAGTTTGTTGGCCTCGGGACGTACGGCCAACGCGGAGTCCTCCAAGTCGAACATCGGCGCAAACAAAGGATCCTGCGCCTCGAAAGCCTCCTGGAGAGCAGGTACCAGCTTGGAGAGAAGCACCTGCGCGTTGGACTCTGTTCCCGTGAACCGATCACGCTTCTCACGGAAACATTTCCGGATCACATGCTTCGCCACGCTCTCGTCGAAGCGCTCACGGGTGAGAGTGCGAACACCCGCCAAGAAAACAGCTTGAGTGGAGTTCGCAGCCGGAACACCAGTAGTTGCCGGCGTAGCCGGCGTGACGGAATTACGGGCAGCAGCGGAGTCGAAAATCGTAGCTAAAGAGCGTCGGCGAGACGCCATACTCGAAGTTAATCTAGTCGCAACCATGGTGAAAGAGACTGCAGAGACGAAATGAGGGTAAATGGGACGAGGTGCGGAAGGAGCGGCGGCCAAAAGTCGTAATGCGGTTGTCGAGGAAAACAAGGGAAAGCTGCGGCGTAAAGATCTCCCTACGTGCATGTGGATGCAGAGTGACGCGGCCAAGGAAAGTGGTGTCGGATCCGACCAAAATCTCCAACGTCAACCAACGCGAAGCGAGGAAAATGAGTCCGCCACGTGCACAAGCCTTCCGTAAATCCAATCAACCAGGCATCAGCTAGGCCATACCGCTCCGCCGCGCCTCTAGTGGGGCCCCTCACTCCATCTCAAGCGCCGCTGCTTAGCCAGACATGGCTAAAACTCGCAGTGTCTAAATAAAGTGTGCGTGGGGCCAAACCTGTTGGATATACCCCTAGGACTCGGGATATATTCACTCAGTGATAGGTTTTCTCAGAATGTAATAAAGTTGATAAATTAACCCGATATAACGGGCATAAACAGTTAGGGTTCGGGTTCGGGTGACAGTCATACACACTACTATAGGAAGAGTCACAAAGCAAGCGTTGTGACCATTCCAGCAAAATATATATATTAGGGTTTGGTCTATATATCATGGGTTTCAATCAGTAAAATCCCAAATAATGACCATGCACATATCTTCACAGAAACACCATGAAAAATATCAATTTTGATTTCATGTGTGCAAGTGAGATATCTTACAGAGTTGTGAACGGTGTATACATCACAGTATACACTGGGACTTTTATACGAATATAAGCCAAAAATGGCAAAAATGGGTAAAAATGCCGTGCGGAAGATTTCAAAAATAAAATTCGAGTCCAATTTTTTCGCGGAAATCCATTTTATACCTATTAAGGTACCCGGGAAAAATAATGCCACACTTCACATCTCGTGTAACACCCTAAAAATATTGTGTGCAACACCTAGGGGTGTAACATACACCTCAGAGTTCACATAATTAACAGTGACATACTGAGTGCAGTTTTGTTTCTTTCCTTCAAAGAAAAATGCACACTACTCAAATTTGATATATATAAGTGTTACTGATACCTTGTAACACCCTAAAGTCACTGCAGGCGATTAGGGTCACAGTAACCCACACAGCCTGAAATGCCACAAAATATTAGTGAAACACACTGTATTTGGCATTGTAGTCATGCTGAAATCAGCACATACATGACTAATATTCGGGCTACAACCCAAGAACTGTAGGGCAACATCCCAAGAACTGTATAGCTGCTTCCTATAAGGATTGCATGCTACCTAATGAGGTATTTAGGCACTTGACAACTGCCTATGATTATCACACTTCCTTGAGGGGGGAAGAAGGTGGAATCGCGTATACATACTTCACCTCATTATATAAATGTACAAACATGATACATGTACAAATATATATACAACGTTGTATATATATATATATCCACACTGAAAACTTGGCATGAGGATCAACAAGCAAAGCGACCACCATCCATCCCGATGGATGTGAGAAACAAATAAGAGCGGGGCAGGGCCGTGACCAGATACCTAAACACATACATATTCCCCAGCAGTACAAACGGCATGGAAAAAGATACGATGCTGGGCCACGTCATCCATGATATATATCACACACACACATCCAATTTTGAAGGTTTTTGTTGGTGTGGTGTTTGTTTTATAGATGGCTGTACCAGCAATAGATGCAGATCCAGCCAATTGGTTCTTTGACATCATGGGTTCATATGATGCTTCAGCAGATTTAAAGTACCAAAATGGTTGACTGGTTATGCTGATACACAGACCCGATATGATGAATATAGGGTACTTTGATGCCATCAGTAGAATGAAACCAGATATGAGCCGATATAGAGATCCAGAAACAGAGCCTCAGGAGCCAGAAGAGGAGTATACAGAAGATCATGCACCGCCTATCTTCACAGACCCAGATGATGGTCAGATACACTCAGCACCAGTTCCAGCAGCACTCATTCCTAAGGTGAAAATGAATCCACCAAAGGAATACAGGGTCGGACAGGATGCAGAGGTATGGATGGAGACAGTGGATAGATATTTCCAGTTCACCTATCCAGGAGCAGCAGACAAGGATCTCATCACAGTTTTTCTTACCTTCCTCCAGAATAACGACAGACATTTCTTTCATGTCGTGGCAAAGACACCTAATGCCACGTATGAAGAAATCAGGACCACATTCCTCAGGCAGTTCGGGAACCCCCATAAGCAGTAAGTTGTCAAAAAACATTTGATGGCACTGCAGCAGGGTAACCAAACATTCTCGGATTACCTACGTACATTTACATCACTGGCTTCGTTAGCATCAGTTGATTTAGAGGATGTCCTGATTAAGGATCGGTTTGTCAGCAATATTGAATCAGATCTCAGAAAACAGTTCCATCTCAGATTCCTTACGGAAAATGAAAGGAATAACCTGTCGTGGGCACAAACCACACAGGCTCTGCTCGATTTGAATTATGTAGTTCATTCGAAGCAGGCAGAGACCCTACATTATAGGGGTCAGAAGGAACAGTCAGGAGGTCCAGCCAAAAAGGAAAAGGATAAAAGTCGTGGCAACAAGCCATATGACCGTGACAATCAGAATCAGGCCAACCAGAATCAGGCCAACCAGAATTCCCAGAAAAATAAAGGGAAAGGCAAAGGAAACGGCAAGGGAAAAGGAAAAGGAAAGGGATCAGCATCATCTCCTTCCCAGCCTTGTCAACGTTGTGGTCGTACAAATCACATCACAAAGGATTGTTTTTCCACAAGGACAGCAGATGGGAAACCCATAAAAGGCAATCCTCCAGCTCAGAATCCATTCAGAGGACGGCAGCAACATAATAATCAGGGTGGCAGAAGTGGGTCTAACAAGCTCCTAAAAACAGTCAACACCCTGGTTAAGGAGCTTCAGAATCAGCAGAGCATTAATGCAGCAGTTGCAGCTCCAGCTCCAGCATCAGCTCCAGCTCCTCATGGAAACTCTCCCGGTACTGCACAGGTGCCAGTGTTGAGGGCACCCCGGGGATAGATCAGCCTGAACATTGTCATGCCACTGAAGCAAGTGGCCGGGTTGAAAGTAACTCGGAAGAAGTCCTTTCCAGTCTGACATTACAGTTCCAGCAGATGGATACTCCCTCAGATCACATCGCACAGATGCAATCACAGACAGCACAGCTGAAATCACAGAAGAAGCTGTTGTTGTATAAGGGGAAAGTATATGGACAGAGTACTAATATTTTGATAGACCCTGGAGCCACATCATCATACATCGACAGACAATTTGCTTCTCAGCTGGGTATATCACCATCAGAAACATCATCATTCTCAGTGGGGTTGGCTGGAGGAAGCCAATTACCCTGTACATCCTATCTTTCCAATGCTATCAACTCCCACATTCTATCATACTAACTCACATTGTGTACTCACGCATCGCGTTAGTATGCTGTTAGTACGCTTCCTAAAAGTACGCGGCGTTAGTATGCCGTTAAGGCACGATAACACACCGTTAGTGCACATACTAACGTTTTCTAAAATGATAGGGCTTAGGCAGATTTATTGGGTTAGGGTTCGTTTCCCAAACCCAATAAATCTGCCAAAGAAATAATTTGGCCGGTTCGCGCACGATTAACTTAAAAGCTTTGAGCTTCAGGTAACTTAAAGATATGTACCTTGGCAGTGTTTGTGCCAAGTCTCGTGCGCTAGAACGCACGGGAAGCCCTCAGCTCTTTGGCATCTTTGGGTTTGGGTACGTTCGAACCCAAACCGTTTTCGCTAGGGTTTCTTCCCTCAGCAGTGCGCTCGCTTACAAGCGTGCGTGCGCAGCGGATGAGAGAAGCGTTGAGCAAAATATTATCTAATATGCGTTATCTTTCAATATTAAATCGTTCATCCTGAACGGCCAACTACAACTCTCGCTAAGGGCTGGCGCGTTTATGTGGGTATGGTGAGCGGGAATTTAGGATTTTCGCAACTTCCAAAAGTAGCGAACGGGGTCGGTTATCGTTCCCCGCGATGCGCATACCCACTGACCCACTAGAAATAGCTGATAATATTAGATAGAAATAAAATACTTAGATGAACACACCATCTTAGAAATCTTAGCTTGACTGTACAGGGTCTCACTGCGAGAGAGAGCGTTCCGCGTTAACTTGAAATAACATGGTTAACAAATAATATATATACATTGCGAAATGCGTCAGACGTAAAATGCCACAGTACTGCGAGTATGATACGTATGCGTATGCGAGAGGTGAATCTGTCAAAACCCTAACAAAATCTTTTGCGTCTCAAATGACATACCGTAAAAAAAAGCAGTCATATGCCACCCAAGAATATGTGGCGGACCCCACTTCAACTTTTTCGCGGGTGCGCACGATTAAACGGAGATCTTACTACATTTTCGGCGAACGGTTTATATTAATGAATTTACACTCGCAATTTTCTCCCGATTAACGCGCATGCCCTTTATATAGCCGCAACAGCGTTTCGTTCAGAAACGAAATCTGTGTAGCTGACGTGTACATTCAAGGTAACGAAGAATCAGGCAAGCATAATGAAAGTGAATTCGCACATTCCTAAGAAAAAGATGACGTGGGCATTCGAAATGAAATCTCGTTCGTTGCATCGTCGGGAAATGAGCGGTATTCAGAACGTCGCACAGATTACTGAAATCGGTGTGGACACGACCTAGGTGTCAAATTTTATAGTGAGGACAGAATGGGGTGTGCACAATGAGTGTTCCTAGGACTTTGCCCTTACAGCCGACGTAAATATTGTTATATATTCCGGTCTAGCGCACAACATTTGGCACATTTATCTTTTCAAGACTGAGGCGTATCTACTAATTACCTGGAGTACACGGTGTATGATAGCTTATGGGCGAAACGGCCGAAGATTTTGTGTGGCGGATTTATGGGCGTGGGCTTGATTGTTCCCCAAACCCAAAACTGCCAAGTAGTCCAAGGTGTTCCCGTGCGTTCTAGCGCACGAACCTTGGCATATTTTCAAGATGTATGTCTTTTAACTTTTCCGGAAGCACATAGTATATGCTGATAGCTTGTGGGCGAAACGGTCGAATGGTTTGTTTGGCAGATTCATGGGTTTGGGCCATTTGGGTTCGAATGCGTTCCCAAACCCAAAACTGTCAAACCGTACAAGAGGTCCATTGTAGCGCACTTGGTAGGTACGTATTGTTTTTATATATATATATATACCGCTTACTTCCCAGTAGCACAAGGGATGAGATATATCATGGGCGAGATGATGAATTAATTTGTTTGGCAGATTTATGAGTTTGAATGGCACCCATAAATCTCCGGAAAATTCGACCGTTTCGCCCATAACCTATCATACGCTTTGTACTGGGGGGAACTTAACGATGAGCATCTTGAAAATATGTCGACCTAGTCTCGTGCTCTGGAAAGGACGACCCATCCTTGTACGGCTTGGGAGGCAGTTCTGGGTTTGGGTCCAAGGGAACATAGAGTTCGGGTGCGGGGCGCAAGAGTGGATATGCTAGGTGTGTTGTCGCATGCAATGCAACAAACATAGCGACACTTCGGGGAAGGGGGATTAAACTTGGCATGATGGGACAGATAGGTCAGAGAACAGAAAGCACAAGTAGATGATGTAAACAAATGTGGAAGTACATGCTGTAGCCCTTTAGCATCTCTGAACGAACTAATTTGCTATCATAATAGTAACTTAGAAGTTCGGTGAAAGTACATGTTGTAGCCCTTTAGCATCTCTGAACTAATTTGCTATCATAATAGCAACCTAGAAGTTCGGCACAAGGCTGCGCACAACGAAGCAGGAGATCAACTCGGGCGAGTGACAACGAGTAGTTGGCAAGCATCATTCGTGGCTCGCAACATTTTTGTATATGCTATAAAGAGGCAGATGCGTCAGGGACCAGCGCCTACCGGCAGCGAGTTCCAATCGTGTTCCAGCCTCCGTCGCAGCAACATGCGTGGATGCCAGACACGCAGGAACCGAGCAGCAATGCACACGACATCACGACCCGGACATAATACACGGCGGATCATCCTGACTGGCAGTTGAAGGCCTAGCCCTCACTCTCTTCCGGTGATAAAATATGATCTATATTATATATACCATACACATGCCCGATAACTGCTCCTCGTTCGGCTGGCATCGTCAACCGAGGAGGTTAGCAGTGATACTCACATAGTTTTTACAGAGATGCTGGTCATACAAAAATTTCCCGAATCTCTGGGGTAGTCTCTCTAACCTCTGCCTATGTGAACCGTTTGGCATAGTTGGAACTCTCTCAGCAGATCGAGTCTTACTGGAAACGAACATGAGACTACCAACTGTGTCAAAATCTTCACTCAACGGAAAATCTGCTGGACGAAGAAGACTTCGGTTCAACAAACGGGTGCAAACCAAGTACTTATTGGCTGCGCTCAAGATCGGTTGAAGCTTCATAGGGAGCCAAGACATTGCCGTCGAAAAAGTCATCATATACTCTTGGCAAGAAGGAAGTCGCGGAATCAAGTCATATGAGTTTATATACAGCAGAGTGATCTTGTTCAGCCGTTGCCAGTATTCATTCTTGAAATCGGGCACCATCACTTGGGGAGATCCATGCGTAACCACCGCAGTCACTGCAATGTCCCGGTGCAGCATTTCCAATGCCGCCAACAGTGCATATCCCCCTCCTAGTGAATGCCCACAAATCACTGTATGCTTCAACCCTTTTTCTTTTCGTTGCAATGCATCAATTTTATCTCGTAGCGCCTCAATAAGAGTGCACTGTGAGGATGTGCCCTCACCTTCTTCTCTGCTCACCGCTGGATAAACTCTTTGGTGGAGCATTAAGTACATGCCGCTGTGCACCCGCACACCATGCGCTGCAAAATCGCATGGGGAGTAGCAGAGATCGATAACGCCATCCACTATACTGTCGCTGCCTCTGAAGACGACATAAATAGTGTCAGAGGAAGTCAGGATTGCCCACTGAACGATGCTGCCGCCCTCACCAAATTTATGGAGATACTCCAAGTGCAGCCCTCCAGGTGCCCAAGCTCTAGGCGGAGTGCGTGCACCGAGGGGCATGTCATTTGGAGCGAGACAAGAGTCATTGCTAGGTCCCTTAACTTCATAGATCCAGCTGGACAGTATGGCGGTGCTTAAGGCTGCTGAGCGGCCGTTTTCCCATGTGGTCCAAGACCCCGTGGGAACTTGGTTGCCTCTACTAGCAGCCAGGCCGGTGTTGGAGGAAGAGGCAGCCGAGGCAGAGGATTGCCTACACGGAGGCTGAGACCAATCATCGTCATCGTCAAAATCATAGTCATCATCATTGCCCGCCTGCTTGCCACAACACCCCAATAGTCTTCAGATAGGATTCTCCGTCAACAGTTCGCATGGCATAGGTCACAGAGGCTTGACTTACTGCTTCATTGAGTCCATCCATTCATTGGCCGCAGGCTGATAACGGGAGGGCGGATCAAGCATTATGGAGTGTACCTGCACGTTCAACATTAAAGCAGCGCGTCGCTGATTCATGGCAGCCACCAAGGGATTCTCATCTCTGCTAACCGATTCAACTTCTGGTTTATGGACGCGCGATGAGCTCGAATGGAGCTTCCTGCCTCTCTTAATAGCATCCATCAGTGCACCATGCGTGCCACCCGCGGCTGCCGCATCATCTCCCTTGTCATTGGCATCATCTGCCACACATCCTTGCAGCAAGCCGCATTATGATGTCAACTCATGACCATGACCACATGATATACTCGCGGTCTTCTCAAGAGGCATGTTCCTATTGGTTCAGTCAGCTCAATGGCACCTCGGGAGAAAGTGAAATGCATCTTCCAGCTGCGAGTGACGGCCTTTACATGACTGCACAACATCTTGACATTCCATATTTCTATCCTAGGTTACAGTCCAGTCTTCCGCATCAGACACTGCAACTCCAATCGGGCACAGCAATGCCTGTCATTGGGATGGTCATGAATTTAGATTTCCCCTCGGACGTTTCAAGCACATAAGTGGCGCTGCCTCGGTCATTGCCAGCTGCCAGAAGAGCATGGCGAACCCTCTGCCAAAAGGGAGCAGCATGTATGAACCGAGGGCAAAAGATGGTGAAAACACGCCCTAAAATAGTCGTCCGCCCAATGTCAGCTGCGCGGCAGCCGTTGATTACTGCAGACTGGATGAAGGCGATGGCCCTTGGATTGGTTGTGCGGGAGCGATGGTGTTCTTGTTACAATGGCTCACATGGACACTCCAGGGAAGCTCACGAGACGGGATTCTGCATGTGGTTTACATCTGCTACCCCGAAGCTCTTCAGCGCACTCGGGCGAAGCAATGTTCCACTGAATATTGCCCAAGCCGCACAATGCAAGGCAATTGTTTGGACCAGCTCCAGCGTTACCTGAAATCTGGATCGTCATCTTTTTCATACTCTTGCCTCGCCGGATTGCAGCCATCAGATTTGAGTGAGCACAACCACCATCTGCGGCTTCGGCATCCTGCGACATCGTTTCCTTCACCACACATCAGGGCCTTCTCCTGATTTGCTAAGAAGCTGTGATCATCATCCTTCCTCATCACTACCTTTCACAGTGCGCAAGTTCAGCTGCTCAGCTGTGCGCCGCAGCGCTGCACAACCCATGCTGCACGCCATCACGACGTGGCGCTGCTCGCCGTCACAGTATCGCGTCACGCAATGTTCAGCCACCTCAAGAGACGATTTAGACCTCGAAGTTAGTGAGTAATGGCTCGAAATGGGGGTGGCATGGCGACACACCTCAGGCGCCGTTGCAGGTGGAGGAGGGGCGGAGGGGGGGGGGAGCAGGGGGTTGATGAGCAGGTAGTGCTCGAAGACGGAGGTGCTGCTGGGGGGATCGAAGGCCTAGTGGCCTGGGTGTTCGTCTGTGCACTCGCAATACCGGCAGGGGGAGGTGTCGGTGGAGGCGGCGGAGGCCTGTTGTGATGAGCCATGGCCACAGAGGCTCGACGGGATGGTGTCCGCACAGCAGCAGTCTCTGCACTTGCACCCGGTCTGACTGTGGAGATTCCTACCACGGAATGATTCCTACCGCGGCCTGGTGGTCGGGGTGGGGGTGGGGGTGCAGCAGGAGCGATGGGAGATGAAATGGAGCTGCTGGCATGTTCGGGAGCCTCCTGTGCCGCATTGTCCTTGCGAGGTTCAGCAGCAGCAGTGGCAGAGCGGGCTTCTGGCGCAGCCACTGTGGAGTCTTCGCGGAAAGGGTCGACCGGTGGAGTGCCTGGAGTCGTCGGAATAGTGCTGAAGGTGACCGGCAGATTCACCTCGTCGAACCCGTCACCTGGCGGAGAGCACTCCACCATTCGGCTCGCCATTAGCACGACGAGTTTCTGGCCACTTCGCACGCACCATGGACTTGGCCATGTCTCCTATACGCAGTGGAAACAAATGGATTCCCATATGGTATGCCACATATTCTGCTCTGAGCCCTCGGCTTGGACCAGTGCGGCGCGCGCGGATGTGGATGTGGATCTCACATTGGGAGATGGTGGTTGTCGGGCAAAGATGATGGTCTGGGGTAAGGGGTGCTCACAGGGGAAGACGTCTGGCTGCTGCACGGCATAGTAGTACTCAAGGTCGTCCAGCAGGTACGGGATGGTCTTTCCGACCTCGTGCAGGATGCCCATGTGAGAGTGCATGGCGCCCGCGTTTCTCTCGTACCTGAGGGTCCCTCCCCCACCTTCTGCCTCTCCATGCGGTTGAACCCTTCTTCGAGCTACAGTACTAGCAGGGCATACTCTCAGTGACGAGCCCGAGATGTGCAGACAAACCCTGCTTCTCACCTCGGAATGATGGAGAAGTGTGCGATGTTGCGCTGCTGCTGGCTCTGGGTGACTGGGCCACGGAGCAGCTCCTTGCGCCATCTGTCGCATCGCAGCAGAACCCGCGCAGCCCTCTCTCTGTCACTCTGTCATCTCTGCGTCAGGCACTCTGCAGCTGCAGGATTTCCCAGTAGTCCCTAAAACCCATCATCGCATGCCAGCATCCTGCCCCGTCACACTTCAGCATCTTGCTGTGCCCCGTCACACTCCAGCATCTGCGATTCCTGTCACACTTCTGATGACCACCCACAGCACGTACCCCATCTCTCGTCCCGTGGCCCACCCCTGGTGTCCGTGTCACCCTTCTGACCATTACAGCGCACGCGCTCCAATCCAAAGAGACGGCCGCACGTCCCGGCAGCTATGATACAGGGCAGCGCACTGTCGCTTGGACAACCAGTGAGCCGCACCGGTCCAGGAAGATGTAGTCATCATAGTTGTTTTGCTGGCTGCACTCGTCCATGCCCACCAGGAACACGCTCATGGGGCACGTGCTGGCCGCCACCAGCGCCTCAGTAGTCGCCTGTATCTCCCCCACCTCCCAGCCCAGCCACACTAAGTCCCGACACTGCCAGCACCGCTTGCGACCAAGGAGAGAAGAGGGTTGACTCATATCGCGCCCGGAGGAGTTGCTGCGGCCTCGGTGCCACTGTGTAGGGAAAAAGCTAACGGTGAAACATTATGGATGAACACGTGGAGAGGGCGTGGGACCGCTGGCTGATGTGATGGACACGTGGAGAGGGCGTGGAACCGCAAGCCAGGTGACCGGACCATCATGTAAGGCAGGCAAGGGCTGAGGAGGACATGCGGAAAAGGTACGAAGGGCCCCGGGAGGAGTGTGCGAAGGGGCTGAGAGGGGTGTGCGGGAGAACATGCTCGCCTTGCTAAGGGCACCACCGGTGGTGAGAACAAACAGCACTTTGTAATTGAGTGGATCATGATGTATGTTCCCAAAGTTCGCCAAGATTGGCTGCGCTCCCCATCCAGCCCTCCCAGCATCAACCCCTGCGCTGTGATTGGCTGCGCTCCCCATCCAGCCCTCCCAGCATCAACCCCTACGCTGTGATTGGCTGCGCTCCCCATCAAACTCTCCCAGCATCAACCCCTGCGCTGTGATTGGCTGCGCTCTCCATCCAGCTCTCCCAGCATCAACCCCTGCGCTGTGATTGGCTGCGCTCTCCATCCAGCCCTCCCAGCATCAACCCCTGCGATGCGCCCAAGCCCTCCTTCTCCCCATCCGAGATATTGGCCACAAAGTGCTAAATATCAACTCCTGGAGCCAGTGAACGTATGCGCAATGCGGGTGTGCTGCTTCCACCTCATTGGCCGGCGAACGCATGCGCAATGCGGGTGCGCTGCCTCCGCCTGTGATGCACGTGCACCAATATACCTTGCAAGGCAGCTGGGCAGTCGACGCAACCCCTGCCTACTGGGGTACACAGCGCCCCCGGGGTCCGCGGTGACGCCGTCTGCGTGCAATGTTTCCTGCCACGTCAGCATGCCATGTTTCCCGCCACCACGCTTCCGCAATGCACACACCGTCTCCACCCATCTGGGCAGCCTCCGTCCCGAGTTGCAAAGTTGAAACAGGCACCGAGGAGTGCGGGTGCACTCACCTGCAAGCTGTGTACCTCCTTGGTGAGGCCGAGTCGGCCGCCATATTCCTGCTTCGGCCACCCTCCATCCCAGAACCTCCTGGCGCCCAAACAGCAATTTGCGCCGGGAGTGCTACCAATGGGGCAGTGATTAGCCACGGCGCTCATGATGCCTCCCTCCAGTGGCTTCCGCCTCACCGCCCACTATTTATAGGCCATTTACTGCCTACAGAGCGAGCGAGGCTTCAAGACAATAGTTGAACATCAGCTGAAACGGACTGGAATCGGCGCGCAGGGAGGGGTAGGGGGGAAACTTGGGGGTGCACACACCTTCGAGCGTTTCACCTTGGACAAAATGGTGTTGTAGGCTGGCACCACCTGTGCAGAGGTTAAAGTGAAGGATTGCATTGGGCCCTGCAAGGAAAAGCAGTCGCTGCCTTCCTTGCCATATCCGTATACATGCATCGGCCTTCCGCCAGCCAGAGGCGTGAAGTGCTCCATCATCGCACTCAGAATATCGTTGCAGTGAGTGTTCCCGCCGATGCCTGAGTATTTACTGTGGGCGTCCACCTGTGACTCGAGCGCCCCCAGTTCCCTCGTGCTCCCTCAGTGACCCCTCGGATGTCCTCAGTGACCCCTTGGATGTCCTAAGTGGCCCCCTTGCGTAGGCCTGCCAAGCTCCACATCTTTCGGCGCCCATCCATTAATTCCCTAGCATTCACAAACTACTTGGCAGCTGCACAGCCTTGATGGCCGTCAGTGCAGCAGCATCTTGGCAATAACAGTGTCAAGATGGCCACCTCCCCTAAAAACCCTAAAAACTCATCGAGGACATAGCGAGGATTCTCGTCTCACCCCCGCCTCGGAGAAGTCGATGGCGAAGCCGAAGGAGAGGCGGACACCGGCGTGCAGGAGGTGGAGCGAGGTGGGCTCCAGCTCGATGGAGGGTGCCTTCCAGTGCATGAGCCGGCCCCCCATGCGAGGGGTGTCGCGATAGTCGGTCATTGGGACGGAGAGATTTCCTTTTAGCAGCCAGTCCACGGGCATCAGATAGGAGGCAATCAGCTTTTTGTCGTGCTCTTTCTTCACCCCTCTGCCTCGCCATTCCCCAGCCCGAGAATTCACGGGTCAGGCCGTGGGGCAGTCGCCGAGTGCGGTCACCTCCTCGCAGGCACGAATCCCCCAAACCCACGCGTCCGCAGAAGTGCGGTGCGCGGCTCCACAAAAGATGCCCCGGCAGAACACCGCCGCGTCGCAGTGCCTTTGTTTTGCAAGCCTATCCACTTGCGAGTCAAAAGTCTTCTTCGCACCTCCTGTCATCGCAGTCGAAGCACTCGATCTTGAGCAGGGTGTTGAGGTCTCCTTTGCACAGCAGCTTGAAGGGCACTCGTAGCAGCCGCCATTTAGGGTCCAGGTTGTCGTCGATTCTCTGCAACGCCGCCGTTAATCGATGATCGGTACGACTGCTCGTGTGTGAGGACTCACAACCAAATGACGCACACAGTCTATGCGAGTCGGAACATGCGGGCAGACAGACATGCCGCCACGTGTTAATAGATGAGTGCAAGCAGACATGCGGCCACGTGTTAATCCATGAGTGCAGGCAGACATGCCGCCACGTGTTAACAGATAAGTGCAGGCGGACATGCAGCCACGTGTTAATAGATGAGTGCAAGCAGACATGCGGCCACGTGTTAGTAGATGAGTGCAGGCAGACATGCCGCCACGTGTCGATAAATGAGTGCAGGCAGACATGCGGCCACGTGTTAATAGATGAGTGCAGGCGGACATGCCGCCACGTGTTAGTAGATGAGTGCAGGCAGAAATGCCGCCACGTGTTAATAGATGAGTGCAGGCGGACATGCCGCCACGTGTTAAGAGATGAGTGCAGGCAGACATGCCGCCACGTGTTAATAGATAAGTGCAGGCGGACATGCAGCCACGTGTCAATAGATGAGTGCAAACAGATATGCCGCCACGTGTTAGTAGATGAGTGCAGGCAGACATGCGCGCCACGTGTTGATAAATGAGTGCAGGCAGACATGCGGCCACGTGTTAAAACATGAGTGCAGGCGGACATGCCGCCACGTGTTAAGAGATGAGTGCAGGCAGCCGCCACGTGTTAGTAGATGAGTGCAGGCAGACATGCCGCCACGTGTTAGTAGATGAGTGCAGGCAGACATGCCGCCCGTGTTATTACATGAGTGCAGGCAGACATGCCGCCACGTGTTAGTAGATGAGTGCAGGCAGACATGCCGCCACGTGTTAGTAGATGAGTGCAGGCAGACATGCGGCCACGTGTTGATAAATGAGTGCAGGCAGACATGCGGCCACGTGTTAAAACATGAGTGCAGGCGGACATGCCGCCACGTGTTAAGAGATGAGTGCAGGCAGACATGCCGCCACGTGTTAGTAGATGAGTGCAGGCAGACATGCCGCCACGTGTTAATAGATGAGTGCAGGCAGACATGCCGCCACGTGTTAGTAGATGAGTGCAGGCAGACATGCAGCCACGTGTTAATAGATGAGTGCAGGCAGACATGCCGCCACGTGTTAAAAATGAGTTCAGGCAGACATGCAGCCATGCGTCATTGGATATCCTCGGGCCCTCATCGACACGGGTGCGCTTGGAGCCGTGTTACAACGGAGCTACGATGAAGCGCTCGTCCTGAAGTCGACACGAAAGCACTTGACATCGTGGTTCCGATGCTGTGCATCGACAACGTGGCTACGAGAGCGTCCACACTTGCGCGGATGAAAGCCGACGGTCTCGCAGCCACTTGATGACTCTCTGACTCAAAAAGGGTGTAGGCAGCTCTGAAACGATAAAATCTTTTTCTGGAGAATAATAGGGAAGGCATTCGAGTTGGGGAAGAAAGAACTTTCGGGAGGGAACTCGCCTCGGTGCGTGCCACAGGCACATAGTACGGGATTCCTGCGGGCAGTCGTTCTCAGCGCTCTGCAACACGGCTTGAGACGAAGTGACACCGAAGCAGCGATTGGCGCACATAAATCTATACCTGTACCCAGCTCCAATGCCCGGTCTCGCTTGCTGATCACGAGGAAGGGATCGCTGCAGTCTTCCTTGTTGCTGATGGCCAGGCCGGCAACTTTTTCGATCAGCGCAGTTCTCTTTCTGTTTGGCAAGCTCTGAGCAGCCATATTCAGATACAACACTTCTCGGAATCGAAGCCGAGGAGACGCCATCAGTTTCAAGTGCCCTTTCGGAGCGCCTGTCCTCCTCCGGCCCGAACCATCCCGTAAGGCAATGCGAACCATCCAAACTTCATGTGTTCTAGGTGGAAATGAAGGGTCCATCCTAATAAGCGAGCGCGAGGGGTCCGTCCTCTTAAATGAGCGAATAGGGAGTCCGCCCTTGTAAGAGGGTGCAGGGGGGTCCGCCTTGGGAAGAGAGGGCGAGGGGGTCCGCCCTGGGAAGAGAGTGCGAGGGGGTCCGTGTTGTAATCAGGAGGTCCTGTATAGGTCCTGATGATCAGTTTGATGTAAAGAATGACTGCCTAGGCTCACTGTAGCAGTCAGGATGCTCAAACCCCGAAGAAACCCTGAGAAACCCTAAGAAACCTTTAGATCTAAACCTGTAGATCTGCTGCACAGATCGTAGCCGTTAGATCAAAGTGCCTAGATCTGTAGCTTGTCACCATCGGTGCGCGAGTGTGTCACTGTGGTCGATATGAACACACAGTGACACCGTAGATCTTGTTCTTCGTGAACTTTCATTAAACTCGCCCAATCAACAGTGTTCTGTAATGTTTGGGCGCTAGTGTTCACGGCGTTTCGCCCTGTGAACAGTCTAAGTAATCTTTGAATGAAAGTTTGCGTCACTTCTTCCAAATTACCGACTGTCCACTGTTGAATTACAACAGGTTATGGGCCCACTTACGTTGTAAGTGAAAACTTTTTATTATCACGCAAATTTCGCTGCGCGCACGTAATTCAATATGGGACCTAAGAAGGAACAAGAGAAAAGTCCGATCCTGGGCAGACCGCCACCCCCGGGACTTGATATTCAAGGTCAGCCTACTATTGACGACCTTCATGGCAGACTTATCAAACAAGACATGCTTGTCGCCGTGCAGAATGAGCAGATCCACAAGCTTATGCGTCTTGTGGAGTCTACGCAAGCTAACGCGGGTTCTCAGCCCGAGCGAGCTTCTTCTTCTTCTTCGTCTTCTTCTTCTTCTTCCCCGTCTTCTGGCGCAATCATGCTTGCGACGAGGAAACCTTTGCCCACGTTGAGCCACATGCAGAAAGGGACTCCCTGTGGCTTTCAATTGTTCTCTGGCAAGGATACTGAAACCTCGAGTTCGGCGAGCGACTGACCCGAATTTGAATTAAAAATTACCCCGATACTTCGCCACGAGAGTTTGGCGATATTGCTTTCGGAAGTTCGTACGTTGGAGGACATTAAGAGCGACCCGGTGTACACGGAGGAGGCGAATCAGCTTTTCTTTGACTTTCTATGTGGTGTCACCTGTAAGACTGCGAATAGTGTCGTTCACAGCTATTCCAAGACTGCAGACGGATACGCAGCGTGGCTTGAGCTTGTGAAAATGAGGCGAAACACTAACGTTGTGTACTTCACCAAGCAGGTGCAATCTCTCCTGGTGATAGCGCGTACGTTTGCGACTCTCACTGCACCTTCACCGCTGTTTCTGGCAGCGCTGGAGGCTATTCAGCACGTCAGGGAGTATGCTGAAGTTACTCGAGTTTCGAAATCTGGCAAGCCCTTTGACGTGGACAACCTTGAGGTTGCGTTTGTGGCTGCTGTTCTCACGGACCTGCACGGCGACTATATGTACGTCAGGTCCAAGTTCGCGTCTGGTGAAGTTCCTGAAATTCCTGAGCTTCAGGACGAGGTCTGTATGTACTACGACAATGTGCTTCGTCACCGTTCTGCTGCGACGCACTATTTTAATGGACTGGATATGGCTGGTGCTATAGCTGACGACAGAAGGAAACAGTTGCAATCGAAGAGGAAGCAATTGGTTGGAAAGGTCCCGTGTCCGACTTGTCACAAGCTCGGTCACACCTCCGACAGCTGCTGGGTTACTAACAAGCAGAAGCGGGAGGAGCTGTTTAAGAGGTGCAAGCCTGAGGTAAAGGCTGAGGTGCTCCGAAGGGTCTTTGAGTATGAGAAGCATGGGAAGCTACCAATTCCTGGACAGCGTCTTGGTGCAGTGGCTGACCAATCTGACTTACACCCTGGGCTTGAGGAATCGGGCGAGGTACTCTTTGCTCTGCGTGAGTGTTCTCCCTCGGTTGTCTCTGACTTTTCTGGTGTGTATTTGCACCAGCTTCCACTGGTTGGTGGGACCAAATCTTGGAAATCTAGGAGCACACTGAGCCCTCCACCCCCTCTCTCCAACCATTATGCTGTGCTGGAGGGTGTGGACTGTGAGAAGGACTTTCTTTGCTCTGGTGGTCAATCTACTCTGGCAGCGGCTGCTCGTCCTGTGGACTGTGTATCTGAGGCTCGTGTTATGTGGACCCGAGCAATTCAGGCTGTGGTAACTCTGGGTGCCACTTCCAGGTGTCCCTGCTGGGAGCCCTCGTCTGGTATCATTGTGCCCGACTCTGGTGTTGGGTGCTATTCTAATGGTGCTGGCTCTGGCGTATCTGAGGCGTGTGTTATGTGGACTCGGGCAATTCAGGCTGTGGTTACTATATGTGCTACTTCCAGGTGTCCCTGCTGGGAGCCTTCGTCTGGTATCGTTGTGCCCGACTCTGGTGTTGAGTGCTATTCCAATGGTGGTGGCTCTGCTACCCGGAAGCCCAAGAAGCACCACTGCTATGTCCCGAACAAGCATAGGTTCCTCCTCAACAGGCACAGGCCTTTCAAGGTCTCTCCTGTGCATGCATCTTTCACCTACATTGACACTATATGTGCTTTCTTTCCTGACAGGGCTCGTCTGGACAGCACTCAGAGTGCTTGGGAGGTTGGCCGTGAGCAACACCTTGGCCCTAATTATCAAATCTATCCGAGGCAGCCCTGGTACACGAAGGCCTTGCAGTGGCAGCGCACTATGCTGGTCTCTGGTTTTGTCGACGTCCTGACCCGTGCCAAGTACATCATTGACCTCAACTTTGGTCTTCCTGGAGATCGCACAGACAGTCTGAAGGAGCTTGCCTCCCGACTGCAGTCTGTTCGGGGGGCTGTGGAGTGTCTTGAGGCGCATCTTCGAGATGAACCTCTCATGGTCAGGACCTCTTATGGGGAGCTGAAGGACTGGGTGTCTAACCTTGGTGCCCTCACTCAGGCATTGGTGCAGTCTGTGGACTCTCATGCTGAGCTTATATCTGCCATTCTTGGGTATGACAGTGATGAAGATGATGATGATGTATCCGACACTGAGATGGGCCTGGAGGATTATGATGATAGTGACGATGATGTTGACTCCTCCTCTGAGGGAGGATCTACTGCAGATCGGGTGGAGACGTTTCCTGTTGGTGATGCTGCCTCCTGGTTACACTATCCCGTTGATCAGCACCTGTTTGCCTGCAGTGACTCGATGCTACCCGTGATGGGGGGCTCTCTCTCTGAAGGTGATGCTGGTGGGATGTGTGATGCTGGTCGGGTTTCTGGTATATACTCTGCTGGGAGTTATTGTGGCTCCCTGCCCGATCTGGAGTCCTCCTCGGACTCTGATGATGGCGACTATGAAGACTATGATAGCCCGCTTCCAGACTTGGAATCCTCCTCGGACTCTGACAGTGAGGGTGATGATGGCTCTCTTCCTGATTTGGAGTCTGCCTCTGACACCGAGTCTGATTCCGACTCTGATGTGTGGATTTGTCATGAGGATGGCTCCCTGTCTCCCTTCTACCCTGGTGACCACCCTGGTAGCCGCCCCGGTGGCGACCAACAGCACTCTGACATGGCATGTGGGCTGCGCACTGGTGATTCTGGGCTTTCTCCTTCTGGGGGCAAGAGTGCTGTGCTTGACAGTGGAGCAACCAGGCATATCTTCAGCTCTGTGGATGTGTTCGATGAGGGCTTTGATGCTGCTACCTGTCAGACCTTTGCGGTTGTGCAGTGCCGCTCGGTGGACTCTGTTGGCAGCGGGACTGTCACCTTCACTAAGCTGGATGTGCACACTGGGCAGCTGATTGGTCTGCAGTTGCTTGGGGCACACTGCATCCCTGGGCAACCTTTCAACCTGGTCTCTGTGGTGGCTCTTGAGGATGCCGGCTTTCTTGCGGACTTTGGGGCCAGACAGATATCCAAAGGGGGGCATGTGTTCTGCTTCGCTAGGATTGGCAACCAATACATTATCAGCGAGGATCTCACTGGTACTGTGGACACTTTTCTGGCCTGTGCCATTGACCATGATGATGACTCTGTGAGGGACAAGACAGACTGGAAATTTGAGGACACTACATCTCACTTTGAGACACATGGACCATCCTCTCTCGAACTGTTTGCCTCTGAGAACAACCACATCCTAGAAGAGTACTGTACCCTGCTGGATACATGTTTTGTTAAGGATTGGGCTGGCAAACACTGCTATGGCAACCCACCGTTTGAACACGACATCATCCTCAGATGTCTTCAGAAGGCCCTCAGTGATTTCGAGAGGGATCCGGCTCACACGAAGTTTATGTTTGTATTGCGAAAATGGGTCACAGCCAGCTGGTGGGACCTCACGAAGCACTTCAGTATTATCTATGAGTATCCGCCTGGGCAGAAGATCTTCTCGGCGCCTCTGGCCACATGCTACAACACTGAGAACCTCGAGCTCTGTGGTGAGGATCGGGTCTGGATTGAGGACACCAAGTGGGCAGTGGTCATCCTGTACAAAGATGGTCACACAGTGCAGCCGATCGACCCGAAGATGCTGCAACATATTCGCCTGGGTCACATTTCCGACCAGCCCATGGATCACATGGTGTCTCAGAGTGTACCTATGGGCATCACTGTGTCACAGTATGCGCGCAGTACTGCAGCGCTGCTCTGCGCAGTGTATTGCCTGCAGACTAACTAAGGCTATCAGGCCTTCAGTCAAGGCCACTGGAAGGGAATGTGCCAAGGAGATGGGCAACTTGATATGGTCTGACACGTGCGGGCCATTCAGGATCAGTGCTGGTGGGTACAGATGGTTTGCACTCTTTGTTGATGATTGCACCACGTGGATATGCATCTCTTTCCTGAAGAAGAAGTCCGACTACCTGGCAGCGCTGAAGAAGTTCCTTGTGGAGGTGAAGCAGCACAGAAGCAGACTGGGCCTGTCTGAACAGTACCACATGGTGCTGCACACGGATGGTGACAGTGCTATGATTGCTGGGCAGACTGCTGCATTCTGCGCTGACAAAGGTATCGAGCAGAGGCATGGGTCACCTTATCTGCATGAAAACCAAGCTCGAGTTGAACGATCTCATCGAGATGTGCAAGCTATGACACGTGCTCTACTGCTCACCTCTGGCTTTGGTGCTGAGATGTGGCCTCTGGCTGCTCGACACACCGTCTATATCCTCAACAGGATCTCCAAGCATGTGATGCAGTGGGAGTCCGCCTATGACAGGGTGCGGGAAAGGCAGGCTTGCCTCGATAACCTTCGTGTGTTTGGCTGTCTTGCATTTCCATTCATTGACCCCAGCTGTAGAGAGCACAAGCTCAGTGATCGGGCTAAGCTCTTCAGGTATGTTGGGCATTCTGAGGTCTCCTCTGCCTACTTGCTATATGACCCCAAGACTGGCAAGGTTGTCAACTCTGGCATGGTCACCTTTTCGGAGAAGCTGGACAAGCTGGGGAAGGTCATTACCACCTGGGACCCTTCTGTTGTTGCTCCTCTCAAGACCAACTTCATGGTGACTACTTTGGATGTGCCATATCTGGACAAAATGCCTGAGCTAACCGATGATGCTATTCTACAACGAGATGTGTATCTTCCTGAAGGCAATGACGAGATTCTGGCTGTGGTGAAGATACAGACACCCACTTGTACATGCTGGGTGAACTTGAGCCTGTACCTTGAGCCTGGACAGGCGCGCTTCGCACAGCTGCAGGCTTGTGCTGAGAAGGATGATCTCAACGTGCACTACCCCTTGTTCACGGAGATTCAAGCTGTTACTGGTAAGGATGAGCCCGAGAAGGCTATTATCTGCGCGCGAGCTGTTGGTCCACATGCATTTCCCTACTTTGTGGTGCTGCTTACCAACTTCACTGTCATGGACCTGCCTGCTGGGAAGGTGATATTTCCACCTGTGCACACATGCCTTGGGGCTGTTGGTAATGTGCCTGAAGTGCAGCAAGAGGGCATGCTACCACCTGGGGTGACCGAGCCGAAGTCATACGCTCAGGTCCTGACTGCCCCACATGCTTCTGAGTGGGTGCAGTCCGTGCAGTCGGAGTTAGAGTCCCTGGTTCGGATCAAGGGGGCTCTGCTTATGATGGCCGAGGAGGATGTACCCTCGGGGGTGAAACTTCTGGACATGTCCCTGGTCCTGAAAGTGAAGGTGGACAAGGACAGGGCTCTGCAGAAGCGCAAGAGCCGCATCTGTGTCAAGGGGAACAAGCAGGAATATGGTGTGGACTACCTGGACACCTTTGCCCCTTGCACGCAATTGTCATCGGTGAGGATTGTTATTGTTCTAGCGCTGAACCTTGGCCTGAAGGTATATCACATGGACGTGGAGACTGCCTTTTTGAACTCCACCCTGGACGAGGACTTATATGTTCGCCTACCCCGAGGGCTGGATTATGGGGGGCACCGCTGTGCCAACCTGCTTAAGGCTGTCTATGGTCTGAAGCAGGCTGGCAAAGAGTGGTTCAAGACCTCTGACACTTTCATCATGCAGTATGACCCTCGTATACAGCGCAGTGAAGTAGAGGCCTGCCTATACTTTATCAGGGACTCTGACCTCACCGTGATCATACTGGCATATGTTGATGACTATCTGGTGGCCACTGATGACAGATCCTGGTATGACTCCTTTGTCCACGCCTTCAATGCGCAGTATGCTTGCAAAGACCTTGGCATCCTGGACCTGGTGATGGGTATTGGTGTCCGATGGGGGGAAGGTGGTGCTTATCTATCCCAGACTGGCTACATCTCGCAAATGGTGGAGAACTATGGGCTTCGTGATGCTCGGCCTGCAGACCTTCCCATGTCGCCGACAACCCATCTGGTGCCCTCTGATGGCAAAGACTCCTCTATCCCATATGGTGCCCTCCTTGGGCAGCTGCAGTGGGTAGCTCGGTGTGCTAGGCCTGATGTGATGGCTGCAGTGTCCATCCTGTCCAGATTTTGCACTACGTATGGTCACGAGCACTTTGTGGCCCTGAAGCAGGTTGTACGGTACCTGAAGGGGACCATGGACTTCGAGCTTGTACTGCGGTGTGCTTCAGTGCCAGGGGGGCGGTGTTTGACTGGACAGCTTGCTGCTCAACTACCCCTCAGCATCTATACTGATGCCGACTATGCTGGCTGCAGAACCACCAGAGATCCACCTCTGGGATCGCCGTCTTCCTCTGTGGCAGCCTCATCATCTTCAGCTCCATCACCCAAAAGTGCGTGTCACTATCTACCACGGAGGCTGAGATCATAGCGATGTCTGAAGGAGCGCGTGAGGTTACATATGTTCTGAATGTGCTGGACTCCCTGGTCTCCATACACAGGCCTGTACCCATGTACTGTGACAACCAGGGGGCCATCCACCTCTCCTCTGACTATGTGAACAACAGCCGATCGAACCACATCGAGGTCAGGAACATGTTCATCAGAGAGAAGGTGCAGGACAAGAACATTGAGCCCCTATTCACTGCGTCCAAGGACAACACCTCTGACATATTCACCAAAGCCTTGCCCCTGCCAGCATTTCAAGTGCATAGGCAAAGATTGGGCATCATGAGGCTACAAAGAGAGCAACCTGAAGGGGCACCATCCCTATGACTGGAGCTGGAGGGGCACCATCCCTATGACTGGATGCACCTGGCTGAAGGGGCACCATTCCCGAGAACTGGCAGTAGGGCAGTCAACCTTTAGAAGGGGTGTTGTAATCAGGAGGTCCTGTATAGGTCCTGATGATCAGTTTGATGTAAAGAATGACTGCCTAGGCTCACTGTAGCAGTCAGGATGCTCAAACCCTGAAAAAACCCTGAGAAACCCTGAGAAACCCTTAGATCTAAACCTGTAGATCTGCTGCACAGATCGTAGCCGTTAGATCAAAGTGCCTAGATCTGTAGCTTGTCACCATCGGTGCGCGAGTGTGTCACTGTGGTCGATATGAACACACAGTGACACCGTAGATCTTGTTCTTCGTGAACTTTCACTAAACTCGCCCAATCAACAGTGTTCTGTAATGTTTGGGCGCTAGTGTTCACGGCGTTTCGCCCTGTGAACAGTCTAAGTAATCTTTGAATGAAAGTTTGCGTCACTTCTTCCAAATTACCGACTGTCCACTGTTGAATTACAACAGTCCGCCCTGGGAAAAGAGTGCAAAGATCGGACTTGATGAAAGCATCGTTGCGAGAGTTGGGAGAGGCTGCACCTTCGACTGACAGCGGGAAGGTGAGGCTGAAGTCCTTCGTTCCGAGCACTTGGGTGAGGGTGAACTGGACGTGTCCCCGGTTCTGCCGCAAACGCCAGCGCACTTTGGCTTGGGTCTTGGAAGCAGAGTACCACCTTGGAGGCCGCTGGCAGATGCCGGCGCAGCCCATTCGAGCCGTGTAACATACAACAAGATTCAGAGCGGGACCGTCGTCCATCGATACAAGCCAGCGCACTGGAGTTTGCGCGATCGATGGCCCGGACCGGCTGCTCTGGTGCGGCCGGTGGAGAAACTTCAGTTGCAACGCTGCAGGATTCTGGTCACGGGTAATGTAATATCAACGCAAGCATATGATGTTGAGCTTCAGCTCGTAAAGACGTAAGTGACAGTGCCTGATGCCTTGAATCTCTTGGCAGTGTGCAGTGCTCAGCCTTGCAGGTCTCTCGAAAAGACAAAGTATGATTGTGGTGATGAATTTTCCACCAAGTATCATCTAAACACCGGTCCAGCAGGAAGAGGGCACCACGAGCATGAAATACGTGTACATGCAGCATAGACGCAAATCGAGACTCTCGTTTGCAAAAGGAAACTCCGGCGTGAAGAGACTTAGCAATTAACGTTGTGTGATTTTACCCTGTCCAAAAGCGATATACCGATTAAAGGACGATAGTTATGACTCAAACTATTGTCGGCTAGAAAACACACCATGGTGAAAGTATTCCCCTTTATAGTTCGCGTTGTTTTGACATCCCAAATGAAATATTGAGGTTTGGACGGGATATACTCTATCTGCCAAGCAGGCACAATAGCCATATTCAGCTGGTTAGTACAACACATGTTGAGCGCATAGCATATCATACAAAGCAATTTCAAAAAATTAAAAAAGATACGTTGGGATAAAGTTGCATGTTCTCATAAAGGTATCAGCTGATATAAAGCCGTGTGCAAGGGCAAGTGTGAAAATCCAAATGTATTGAGGGGATGCTCAAAGGTGAGAAGACGATGGCTTTCAGCTGTTATAAAGGCCACGTGGACAAAATGGTCCAAATACCTCGATACTGTCGTTAAACATGATGTCCGAGCCAGGAAGTGCCTGGGTGCGGGCTTGCTCAACCCTGATAGAATGCACACCAGCCAGTGAGAAACCTGCTTTGTCTTGCTGAAACGTGCGCAGTTCACGAGTTTTTAGATTATGGGACAATACCACACTCCAGCACCATTCGTGACGAAGTATTGCGAAATGATAACGTAGGTGAGGTCAGAATCTTCTATTCCTTCGAGTTTTGTGCACTGTGCTGCAAAAACCAGTCGGCGCCTTGGCTTCGGCCATCTGTGGCCATTTTGAGAGCAGGCAGTACGGGAGGAGTCAAGACGGTGGAGGCGGATCGAATTGAAACAAGCATCTGGGACTTCTCTGATGGGAAACCCGCGTGATTCAACCTTGAAATTGGGCGGAGTCCCAATAGGAACACGAGTTGCTGCATTGAAGATGGTGGGAGTCTCAGTTGGAACTTGGTTGCCTCTACTAGCGGCCGGGCCGGTGTTGGAGGAAGAGGCAGCCGAGGCAGAGGATCGCACAGCAGAACCTGTGCCTGCAGTATCAGTAAGAGTCCCAATAACTAAACGAGTGGCTGCGTTAAAGATGCGAGCCGGAGCTTTCTCGATTTGGCGCTGGTGCCGCTTCAGAAACTCGACTACCTCATGCTGCTCGTGAAACCTCGCCAGGTCTTCAGGTGTGCGTGGAAGCCTTTTCCACATGGACTGGACTGCCATCATTCCTCCTGGCACCGCCAGCACCGCCAAAGGCGAGGTAATTGAAGAAGCCGCAGCCACGCAACCACCGATCAAGGCCATATTGCCTGTTCTGAGGTTGGAGAGTGTTTCCTGGCTATCTTTCAGACTGTCCTCCACGACTCGAGTGACTAATGTGGTTGTGGCGCCGGCTTGCACCAGTGTTGCGCAGACCTCCAGGTGACCAAATCTTGCAGCAGTGTGCAGCGGAGTCCAGCTTTGCGCATTCGGCATGTTCACCAGGTGTTTGGTATGCTCGTTGGCTGTGAGGAAACGCACAACCGAGAGCAAATTTATCGAAGCAGCAATGTGTAACGCCGTATTTTTGTCTGCGCCCCGCAAGTCACGGAGGAGTGATGCAAGTGGGTCGTTGTTATTCGGGCAGTGCTGAAAGTCGGTGCCACCCGGCTGTGCCTCGGAGCGGCGGCTTGTGCGTCCGCCCAGGCGTCTAGCCTCCCGCGCGTTGTGGCTCTCATCAGCGGAAAATACCTCGTTGACCAACGTTAGCATTCTCCTGAGCGCGTTGCTGTACTCGTCCAAGAGGTTTTCAGAACGTACGGTGGAGGATATCTCTAACATTACTTGGGTCAGGTCCATCACATCCTCAGCTGTCATCAGCTTATCCAGCGCGTCCCACTTCTGCGCAAGCTGCAGCTCCGTGTGTTTCTTCGCCTCACGAGAGTCGAAGTTTTCGGGGTCATCCCGCAGCTCTTCTGAATGTTGGCGAGCACGCTGATACAGCTGCTTGATTTGTCGGAGCCAGCCGACGAGCAACTCAGGGTCCAGTGACGTTTGCCGTTTGCGACACTGTTCAACTATGTTGCTTACTCCCAGGTCCCAGTATGAGGCATCAGTGCAATCCAAATGGATAATGTTGATTGATCCGATGACCTTTAAGTCATCTGGGGCGGCGGCTACGAACTCCCCGATCCTCTTCTTGTCCTCCGCACGAACTACTGGCTGAATACATATATTCGCGTCTATCGCCCATCGAAGTTCCTTCAAGCAGTATGCACGCTCGAAGTATGAGTTTCCCTTGACCCCATTCCCGTCACTGATAATAGCAATCAGTGTCGAACTTTTCCTCACGCCTTCCTCCATTGCAGCTTCATCTCGGCAAGCCATCTTAACATCGAGCCAGCATGAGTGGCCAAGGCCCTGGAGAGAGTGCCATAAGTCAACAGCAAGCGCGTTCGAATGCGGATTCTTCTGTGTGTATGATATCATAAAATCCCAAAAACCCGGCGCATTGGAGACTGGCATCCTGATGTTAGAGGCGGGGGTGCTGGAATTCTCTGTCAAACTCCGAACTCAATGTATATAAACTGCTAGCGTTGCGCTGTTTCCGCACGACATATTTAGTACCCGTGACCCCGGATATATAAACGGCTCAGTGGAGGCATAAAAACAAAACTGATTAGGTACAACATACTCTATCTAACCAGATGCGGTCCCAGAAGCATCACTACAGACTCTTATCACCTCAAGGCAATCCACTCTGCAAGTGCTCAGACCCATGCCCCGCTTCGTTCTTCCATATGATACCGTACTCGGCCAGCATGTTCCCTAGCCGCCGGGATACCGTACCCTGACGGCAAAACGCACGCAACGTGCTCGGAATTCCGCCACAATCTGCCCCTTCCGGCCTCTGGGGTTCCACGCAGTCCGGTGGCACTGACTAATGCTTGTGACGATGGTGCAGCCAGTTCACTATTCCGTTCCAATTTTCTGAGCACACTGCGACAGTGTCACTGTTTTGACCTTCGTTCCCCCTTCAAATCGAAGCCGAGTCTTCTCTGCAACGACTAAGCCTATACGAGAGCAAGGCTGAGGTGTATGGGCAGTGCCCACAATGGTGGATTTTATGCAATGGATCCTATGGCACACAATCATAGGTAGCCCTGAACCTACTTAGTAATTTGTGCCCCTATCGATCCTCTAGCACTTTTTTGGGTAGATTTTCGCGGCGCTCCCCGCAGGAGGGGTAGTGGTACCCCCCCCGACAACCCCCCTCCCGCAGGGTATTTTTATGGGGCAAAGCCATCAGCCACCTAGCTAGTAGCTAGGAACTATACCGAATTAACACACTATTCGATGAAAATGACATATGTCATATGTCATTTTAAAATATCATATGTCATTTTTGGATTTATATATATTTCATAAAAATCAGGGTTTAGTGATATTTATGCGCGAAATAGGGATACATAAAGGCAACAAGGTAGAAAAGTGCAGTATGCGTACAATGAAAACACCGAAATATGCATACATGTATCATTCTTTATTCAAATGTTTACGAGCAGAGTACTTTTCACCCTATACCGTCGAGGCATGACTGATACTATCAGTCAGGGCGGTCGACAAATCCTACTATTTTATTCATCACTCTGTTCGGCCTCTTCTACTTGTGCTTCCTCCTCATCCGACTCAACAATGGCTGCTTCCTTCCCCTTCGTCGTCGGTTCGCTCTTCGTTTTGGGCTTCAACTCGGCATCCTGATCGGGCTCGGCGTGGAAATTGACCAGCCGTTGCTGCGCAGAGCTGACCATGTACTGGTCGTGGTCGAAGCCGATCGCGTTCATACCACACCTCATGGCGGCCATGGACGTCGAGCCGACGCCGCAGCAAGCGTCGAGAATCCAGTTGAGTGGATGGCCGTCCTCATCCACCTTGCCCGGATTGTCACCGAGCATGTGGCACTGGATCAGCTCCATCAACAGTGCTAGGGGTTTCTGATGGTTATTCACGACTTTGCCCTCGCGTTTGTACATATGGTGCACAACCGGGAAGCCGCGCAAAAGTGACGCGCGGCTCAGACGTTCACCTTCCCCCAGATCAAAGTTGAACATCCACTCCGGCTTTTTAGAAGACTCCCCCTGGGCATCGCTCTTTACATGGTACCCCAGGACGCCACATTCAACGTCATTGTAGCGACAGGGCTTGTTGGGGTTCATGTGCACGTTCTGCTTGTGCTAGAAGAACCGCTCCGCGCGGCCGGAGCAGTAATTGTCAATCACCTCCAGGAAATCGTTTTGTTGGACGAAACCGCAAAAGATAGCGACTGTCCATGCCGGGGCGGTGGTCTTGGCGTTGAAAGACTCCAGGAACGGTTGCACCTCCTCCTTGGTCATCGCGTCGGGAGTCTTCTCCTTGTCAAGGGCGTAATTGCAGTCGATGATTGTCCCCGTGAAGGGCAGTCTCGGGATGTCCTTCATTCAAATCGTTCATGTTGCCCTTGACGATCTTCCAACGAGGGAGCATCGGCACGTCCGTCTGATGTGTGGGCTCGTCGTTCTCCAGGCCTGCCTCTCCTGCAACCTTAGGCTCCGGCCCGTCGGTCCGCGCCTCCCGATAGAGTTTGATGTCGACTTTCACCTCGATCTGTTGCAAGCCTAGGATGTGAGCCGCGCGTGGCGCCTGCGCTTCTTTGAGATTTGCCCGCGCGTTCTCGACGTAATTGAAGATCGCTAGCGGAACTTCCCCAGACCCCCCCGGCGCGCTCCCCCCTTTGCGGACTGTAAGCAGCCGATCAACGACTCGATTTTCTCTTGGGAGCTCCAGTAGGGGGTGAACTCCGTCTTGAATTCGTCCCAGGTTTGCAATCCCGCCGCGGACACCAAGTGCTTCTGCACCATGCGTTCCTTCTTGAACTGGCTTATCATATTGCCCCCCTCTTTTATTGAGATCTCCTTGTCAATAATCAGGCGCAGATACGTGTCCACCTTGTCGAACTCCGCATCCCCCGCCAAGCCGCCCAAGTTAATCCAGAACGTCATACCCATGGATTTGGCATTGTGGAGAAACTGAGCTTCTTCCACCAAAATGACTGCCCCTCTAGACAAGCCCGCTCCGTGGTCCCCGCCTCCTCGTTGCACCTCGTCTTCCATCTGTAAGTAAAAAAACATGTTTAGCATGTCTTAAAATATAGAAAAGGATGCTTTGGGACCAGGAAGAACACTGTTTGAAGCAGAAGTAAAAAGTAATTTACCTGTCGGTTGGAGGTGGCCTTTTTGCCAGCTTTCTTGGCGGGTCCGCTAGCGGGCGAAGATGAGGCCTTGCGCTTTTTGGTCTTCGAAGCCAAAGGGTTTTTCATGCCCTTCAGGTCAAACTTCCTGTAAGCCTCCATGATGCCAACGCAGAGGTCCCACGTCTGCGGCCGGAAATTGGAAATGGCCCAGTGCATGAAGTAGTGGTTGATTTGCGTGGCGCCGAACACAGAATGCTTGGACATCGCTACTTGCTTCACATGCGTCTCCATCGACTGGTTCAAGTGAGACATTACGGGGTACCAACTTTCGACCCGATCGAGGTGAGCGTTGATGTCATCCTCCAGCACCGTCACCGTCAGCTCTACGTCAGGGTCTGCCTCAGGGTTTTCCTCGTGCTCAAACGTCTCCCGCTTCTCGATGTACTGGAATCCATGGGGATATTTCACGGGATCCGGGATTGCAAATCCATGCTGTGATTCGTATGTCGCCATTTTTTCCACCAGCCCTCCGGCCTGGTACCGCCCAGGTTGATAAAGGATACCCCCTTCGGTGTCCTCGGGGACGCTGGCGACGAACTCGGAGATCAACGCTTCTCGGTAAACGGTGTACACGACCCCATGCTTTTCGAAAAGGGTCGAACGGAGCCCTTGCATGAACTGAGTGTTGTCTTTGCCTTTCTGCTTCTGATCGATCTGGTTCTGCATCTCGCCTAAGAACCGAATCATGTCAGGCGTGAGACCGATGTAGATCTTGCTCTCGAAGGACTGGAAAGCTGTCTCCAACGGGATTTCCTCGTGACACTCGTCGGTGGCTTGATAACAGTGCTGGTGCCCAAAAACCTTGCCTTTGTATTCTCCCCTCAGAGCTTTTTTCAGGGAGAATTCGGCACGGGTTTTGACATCGTCGATCGCAACGAGACCCGCATTGAAAGGGGCCCACGGGTTCTCCTTCCTGCCGGACTTGATCTCGTTCACCCAACCCCTCTCTTGATCCCGGCAGGCCTCGTACCCCTTCGCGTGGTACAGGCATTCAATGGGGAGACGAAACACACTCCCTTGCTCCGCCGCCTCGTCTTTCGACATCGGATTCGGCCACCGGTGCTCCATCTCGATTTTCTTGCACAGCTCAGCTTTCTCCTCATATTCTAACTTTGCTGCATGCTCCACTTTCAGCTTAGCGTGCCACCCATGTGCAGCCTCCTCGGCTGCCTTCCTTGCCTCAGATGGGGTGGCCACTTGAGACATATCCACATTAGCGCCCGCTCCAGTAAACACTCTGGAGCCACCAGGTCCTTCAAGGGCGCGTTGGGCAGCAAGCTCCACTGCCGTTCTCCTGGCAGCCTGGGACAAGACGAAACTGTTCATTAGCTAATGAACGCCTTCCGCCCCGGTACAGGCTCAAGGCGCGCGTTTCGAGGCGAAACGCGTTCATTAGCTAATGAACGCCTTCCGCCCAGGGACAGGCTCAAGGCGCGCGTTTCGAGGCGGAAAGCGTTCATTAGCTAATGAACGCCTTCCACCCCGGTACAGGCTCAAGGCGCGCGTTTCGAGGCGGAAAGCGTTCATTAGCTAATGAACGCCTTCCGCCCCGGTACAGGCTCAAGGCGCGCGTTTCGAGGCGGAAAGCGTTCATTAGCTAATGAACACCTTCCGCCCAGGGACAGGCTCAAGGCGCGCGTTTCGAGGCGGAAAGCGTTCATTCGCTAATGAACGCCTTCCACCCCGGTACAGGCTCAAGGCGCGCGTTTCAAGGCGGAAGGCGTTCATTGTAATGAACGCCTTCCACTTACGGAGCTCAAGGCGCGTTTCGAGGCGGAAAGCGTTCATTAGCTAATGAACGCCTTCCGCCCAGGACTCAAGGCGCGCGTTTCGAGGCGGAAAGCGTTCATTAGCTAATGAACGCCTTCCGCCCCGGTACAGGCTCAAGGCGCGCGTTTCGAGGCGGAAAGCGTTCATTAGCTAATGAACGCCTTCCGCCCAGGGACAGGCTCAAGGCGCGCGTTTCGAGGCGGAAAGCGTTCATTAGCTAATGAACGCCTTCCGCCCAGGGACAGGCTCAAGGCGCGCAAGGGACGTACCGTAGCCTGTACAACAGGTATTTCGCCAGCACTGCCGAGGTCATCAATCACTGGCGTTGGCCTCTTGCTTTGCCAGAAAGGAGCTGTAATCGACGCTTTCCACGCCGTGTTTACATAGCTCGCTAGAAAGAATTCCTTGCTTTTTCCTTCTTGTTCTGTCCTACTTTTCAAACTTTGATAAGCCGCAAGCCGATTCGTGTGCCTTGGAACGCTCAGAGCTTCCTCAAAGTTTGCGCTGTCCAGTTCGATTACAGTAAGCTTGTTGTTCCTAAGAATGACGAAATACAAAATTGGAGTCTGGTCTTCAATTATACTATACGCTACGCGTTTTCCCGATTGAAGGGTACCGTCTGTATTTACAGTCGTAGGGGTGTTTTTGGGAAAATTGTAAAACATTTCTTCAGCCTCCTCTTGCGGGTCATCTGAGTGGATTATCAACCGCAAGGTGTCTGCAGGACTGTCGGTTTGAATTGTTCTAACAATGCTCCACTTCTTGCAGAGATAGTCTTGGAAAACATAAATTCCTCTCAGTGCTTGAAATGTTTCTGCTGTCGCCATACTGAAATGAGAGAAAATGGCTGTCAACTGTGAAAGGAGTGTGTGTGAAGGAACTTTGAAAAAGTGATGTAACTTTAGCAAAATAATGTAAGTCATTTCTGTCGGCTAAAAATGACATGTCAAATATCGATGACAAATTTTGTCAGAAATGACATTTGCTGTCGCTTCCTGATTCGGTATGTTCAGATCAAGGATATGATTTGAAGATATCCTGGTGTCATTTGCGCTGAAATCGAGAATCGATCGATCCAAAAAAGATAGAAATCCTCCGTTGACTCGCAAGTCCATATCATTTTCAGAACGTAATAAACGGCTTCATAAGCTAATGGCGGCTAATTTTGACGAAAATATGTTTTCTATTCCTTTTGATGAGGGTTGCGAGATTATCTGCAAACCGTGCCCGGGAATAGTCATTGAAGATTCTATAACAATAGGGGCTGACTTCTTTGATCATGAGCCAATTCCAAGCATAGCCCCGAGCGCAAATACGCAATTGGTCCTTTGGAACGCGCCTTTGACGTCTAGATCGGAAGTTAGCTCTAATTCTTCACGCGTTTCCGGGACACGCGCTTTGCGCGAAATTGACTTACAAGAGATAAAAAGCAGACTTGATACCGAATTTTCAGAGACAAGTTTAGACTTGCTTAATGAAGACCCTCTTCGGTGTTTAAACGGTGAAGTAAACAAGCAGATTGTTGTGCGCAAACCGTACGAATCCGACATACGCGAGCAGAAATATACAGGCGTAATTAGTATCAAGCAGCGACGTTTGCAGGCTGACAGTATATCAATCTATGGCAGAAACCATTAAGTGCAATTGCAGAAGGCAAAGCACGTAAAATTACGCTGGTTGAAAGGGGCAGTGAGCCCGGCTCGCTGCCCCTGAGGAAGTGCCTTCAATAAAGGAACAGCAAAAAAAATGCTGATTATATTAGCTGGATTGTATATTCGGTGAGATAGATAATCAGAATAGATCACCAGTGAGAATACTCAGTCTTCCCGTTATATGTTTGGGGTCTAGGGTTCCGGGACCGGTGACAGTCATACACCCTAACTATAGGAATGACAGTCGGGGCGTCACTTCCAGCAAAAAAGACGATAATTAAGACCATACGGCTTTGCATACTCCTCATTTTAACAGTCTGCGATCTTTTCACAATTATGGCATCAATTGGCGACCAAGAAATGGAACAGTGGGACAAGGCTGCAACTCTAGAATCGATAAAGTCAAGGAAAGACACCATACTCAAGAACTTTGATGACTGGCAAGAACAAGGGAAAAAGAGAGCGGAGGTCACAACACCCTTCTGCACCGAGTTTATCAAAGCGCTGAAGGACGACTTCCCCCCCGAAAACAAACAGGTCAACCTGGAGAAGTACTTTGGGAAGCTTGAGTTGGCCAACCGTCTGATTCTCACCGGAGCGATCTTTAAGGTAACAAACGCTGAGAGTATGAATTTACTAACCTCCCAGAACTTCTCGCCTGTGCACGTATGCCTTAACCCCTAAACTGGTGTTGGGGTCATTTTCGACCCCAAATCGTGCGATGTTTTTTTAGTATTTTTGTGTCAACAACGTCGATCATCACCATAATTGGTCTTGCGCCGTTTGAGGCCTTGCAAACATATGTATCCTTGACGGTGAAGTACTTGCCTTTTAGATATATGCATGTTATATATCTCACATAGCATCATTTTCATCCATGAAAAAGTGCCTCGAAAGTGTGGAAAGCGTTGTGTGAAAAGTAGAAAATCGAGGTGAAATGTAGATATTCGTCATTTTAGACGCTTGCCGTGAACCCGAATGCATTCCAGATGGAATATGGCATCGTCCACGTGGACATTCATCGTTAATGCATCAAATATATCCATTATGGTGGTAAAAAACTACAAAATGACGAAATTTGAGCTTAAGTATGAAAAACATTGAGAATGTCGTGTTTTTTTTTGTTTTTAGTTGTTTTTTTTTAACAATAAGCGTTTGAACCGACTCGTGAACGCGGTATCCATACCCCAAGCAGCATATCAGCGTGAAGCTATGATCAAAGCCGATGCTCTGAAGGTGTCCCATGGGTCGTGGGCTGTCCATACCTCTTTTTATCAATGGCTTTGTAAAGGTTTGCGTTTGGAAACCCCCAAAATTATGACGGCAATTTCGATATATTAGCAGATATATTGCGTCAAAATATGCGTATAACCTATCAAAATGTTGGGCCAATCGATACCTAAGGGATGGTTGATTTAGCTAGCACGTGTATGCAACCGATGCCACTTATAAGTGGCAAAACACGAAACTACCCAAAAAGGGCCGAAATATTTACACCAGTTTAGGAATAGGAATCAACAATATCGTTCATTACTTTGCCTGCTGGCAACTCAACTATGTCAAACATACTCTAAAAAGCAGATTTGCATTAACAGAGAAAGTATGCCTCGCCCACTCACGAAACTTCATTTGTGTCCTTTTGCACAACATTGCCACGAGATCTTCTATGTGGCCGTCAGAGACGGCAAGCAGGTGGTGCTAGCTGCGGGAGCGTGCGAGACGACGAAGTGGATCCTCAAAGAAAGCGAGCCGGCTTTCCAATTGGAGAACCTAAAGTGCATTGGTGAAGAACTACTGGACTACTGTATGACCTTTACTCGAGAGTGCTACTCAAGGCGGCAAACATCATCGACGCCACGGTGGAAGAAAGCGACGACACCGACCAGCAGGATCTTTCAAGCCAGCTTTGAGAACCTGGGCGACACCGCTGACAACGGGAAGGAGCCTGAACCACCTGAGCCACCACAATCTGGCGACGAGAGCGAGGAAGAGAATGCGCCTGAGGTAAGGAAGACCTAGTTGGAATTCTTGGCAAAGCTTGCGCCAGGCAGCAGGTAAAAAAGACGAGCGAAGCGAGTAATTAAAAAGCCCGCCGCAGGCGCCGATTTTTTTAAAAGGGAATATTCCTTTTGGTTTTGGCATCGATTCCCTTAGTAACATCGTATCTCGATATCCGGAAATCGGAATATTCCTTTTATCAAATTGGTAGTACTTTGTCTTAACGAATGGAATATTAAATACGTGGATACCATCGGAATGATCCGGACAAATGCAAGGGTCGGAATCGATTGTTTTGACAATTGCGATTAATCGATTAAACACGGTTATCACAATTACAATCGATTTGAAATTGCAATAATTTCGAATCGAACAGGTTTGAAATTTCGAACAATTTCAATCGAATCGATTTCAACGAGTAACAATCGCCAATCGAATCGATTTGCCTTCGATGAGGAACCACAATTAAATCGGTTACGTGTTCATCATAATTACCAATCAAACCGATTTCAAAAAAATTGATACACCAATCGAATGTGTGCTTGTCGTGTCATAACACCAATATAACCGGTTTCGATCTCTAGCTGCGATTAACACGTTTGACGTTATGAAATCGATTGTGTACATATCACGTGAACCGAACCCTGCCACACTCAATTATTTGCTGTTGGGTTTCAGCTGCGGCTCGGTGGATCCTCGGTGGAAGAACTGGCAGTTTGAAGGCTGCAACATCTTTGACAACGGTGATGTGACCCCCCTTCGTGCCTTCGGGTATTTGCGCACCGCGTGGACGAACTTCAAACCCAGCGATGTAGAGCCCGTTGCCCCTGTTTCCAAGCCTGTTAGTGGGAACTTTGTCGAGTCATCCTTCATGCGCAAGAAGACCGATCCTAGCTAGAGCTGCTCAGCCTGAAAGAGTAGTTCGAGATCAACTAGACTCATACTTAGCTTTGCCCCAAGAGCCAAATGAGGATGCCTTTGACGTGATGCTTTGGTGGAAACGCAATGCTGCAACTTTACCCGATGTCTACCGTATGGTACGCCAATTCCTCCTAGGATGCCCTGCCACCACTGCAGGTGTAGAGCGCGCTTTTGGTGCGGCTGGCAAGATGCACGATGACCTGCGCAAGAACACTTCGGAGGGCACACTTGAACATATGCTTAGAGTCAGAATGAGCACTGACTAGACCGGTTGCAAAAGTGTGTACACAGTAATATTTTGATAGCAGCCTGCTGTAATATTTTGATATCAGCCTGCTGTAATGTTTTGTTAGCCTGCCACTGCATAAGAGGCGTGTAGTGGGGGCATATCCTTATTAAATACAATTATATTCCTTAAGTATCTTATGTATTTGCCAGGATTTCCCGGTATTTCGGAACGCCTCTTATGTAGTAGAGCCACCGGTCATCTACGGCAACACCATCTCAGTCGATCACTCAATATATTAGCTGTCCCAAACTAAAATATATGAAAATATATTTTCTATATATGAAGGTCTCAGAATGGGACACGATAAGTCATACTCTAGTCATACCCTAGTCATACACAAATCATACGCAAGTCATACTCGAGTCATACGCAAGGCATCTGATGTCGGCCTCAGATCAATATGTGTGAATTATATTGTCCCCAAGGGTGGTAATTAGTTTCATTTTCGTAACAGGTTTTGAAATCGATTCGATTAGTTCAATTTCACAACCGATTCGATTATCTAATTATTGTCCCCTCAACACTGGTGAAATTCCAAAGTTCATAATTAGTTAGTATGATTAATTAGAATTATTTGTTTGAAATTGAAACCTATTTTATTGGTGTATACACCATTAACCTGATTAATCATAATTCCTCTACTAATCGATTACAACCCTTGATTGTCCCATTTTCAGAAATTCATATATAGAAAATATATTTTTATATATTTCACTTTGGGACACCATTTATCACGAGGCGATGTCAGCAAATTCTACGAGTGTTCCTTTTCTGTGAATGACAACAATTGCGATCGCAAACCGCAAATTTCATTTGTTTCAATTGTTTATTTTGCATATCACTGATTAGTATCAACAAAAGCAACAATTTCCAATTGTCGCCGTTCTACATATTTGCATTTCGCTTGTTGTCCCATTCTCAGATCTTTATATATAGAATAATATATTTTCCTTATTTCACTTTGGGACACTGTGGGTTAGATATTGTATACTTACGATTCATTTCACAATATTTGCGATTCATTTCACAATATTTGCGATTGTCGACATCTTCGGCAATTGCGATACAATATGCCGATCTGTGCCGATGCAAGCCGATATCATCTACTGTCCCAAACTGAGATGTTTGTATATAGAAAAACTTAATTTCGAATGTTCAAAATGGGACACCTGCGATTGTTGCCATTGTTCCCTGTGTTTCAATTTGATTTTCTGGAATTGTGGAATTCTGCGATATTGCAATTTGATTTTCTGGAATTCTGCGATGTACATTCTGGAACTCTTGTCCCAAAATGAGATTTGCATATATAGAAAATCGTACTTTTTTATGTTCAAAATGGGACACAAAAAATTCTTCAACTACTGCTGCATTTCTATGAATTTCACAATGAAGCTTGCTTTCATACCTAATATATCTGCGTCACCTACTAATTGTAAAGCAAACTGGTTACCTGGTTTAGTTATATACGTAAATTGGTTCAATACGTCAAGCCTGGAATCACTTTCGTTAAATTCCGTTTGCGGCCGAGTAACAGAAACTATATATTTTCTACCTGTGATTTCTGGAGCTGTGATAGGTAAGTTTGATGTATCAAATGTTATGTTCAGAATCTTTCCACCAGTAGCTATATCTGATGAAGTAAATGTCAAATTGAAGAAACAAATGAATTTTCCTGCGGGAATTTGCACGGTTCTATCACCTGCAGTTCCACCAGTCAAAGTAGTAATGATTTCACAACCTTTGTGTGACAATTGTGACGGTAATGTCAGTTTTTCTAACGCTACATCACGAGCTCCAGAAATATCACCTGCCATATTGATTCTAAAAAATTTAGGTACAGATGAATCAGGTTTCGTTTCAAAATTTATAAAATATATCGTTGAAACACTCGATAAATCTACACCTGCGGTATTTAAATTTATGAAACTATTACCTGATGTTTTTGTTCCAAATAAATCAATATTTGTTTGATTATTTGCAGTGTTGTTTATCTGTCCATTTACTCTTGCATTTCCATTGACTGATAATCCGGAATTTGTATTTACTTGCAATTCATTCCCTGAGATGACCACTGTGGAATCATTACTTCCATCCTTTATTTCTATTTGTGCAGTGCCTCCATTTGTTACGTTCTTTATTATTGGCATATTTATTATTGAACTGTCAGTGACATTTAGACCGACTAAGTTATTTATGAACACATCCCCCTGTGTTCTTTCAATGTTATTCCCACCCGCCATTTCGGTCCACTTGCTTGATCCACCAGCTGGAGCATTCCCATTAATCGTTGTACACGTTAGATTGGTGCAAACCAAGTCTTTTCCAAAACTAGACATATGTATATATTATATTATATGAAATTAAATTCTCATCACAATTTAAATGACGGTTGCAGATAGCATATGACTGCGCTTGGTGATGGTGAGTTATTGTTTCCATACAACATCCAACGACTCCGGTGGTTGTTGCTACTGCCGATGAATTGACGATACCGTTTGCTTGGACACCTAATATCTGGCCTTTTATATACGCACCATCAATACAATTCACGGAACAGAATCCAGAAACGAGCACAAAGCAAGATCCACCTGCCGTAGAATCTTGAACACATATCCCTAAAACTGCTACATTTGTATTTGTGGCTGTATTGGTTGCTGCATACGGCTTGACCCCATTGATATTGGTACTTAAATCATCAAATGAAACAACCGTTCCTGATGTTATGGTTGAGGCCGTTGTGTTTACCATAGTATAAACTTGACCAGTGAAAGTGTTTGGACTTGCAGTTTTTCTATAAGCATTTGTGAGATTTGTCAATGGTATGGCATCAGTCGTAATCGAGGATGTATTTGGTGTTGTATATGCCCAATCAATTGAATTCACGATTCTAATAGCAGTACAATCTAAATCACCTATCAGATTGATATTTGTTCCAGAATTGCCTACAGCCAAAACTTGGGATAAACTTGGAGTACCTCCACCACTGGAAACAGGACCGTATCGCACCTCGTTTGATGCTGTATCATTGTGTAACATTTGCGACTCGCTTGAAGGATCGGGACTGGCCCTGATAGGCCTAATATAACAACTATTAGCAACACCGGCATTCAATTCAACCCCGCTTGCGTTCAAAACAATTGTGTTATCGGTGTTAACCGCAATCTGAGCAGAATTTTGTGCTGCCAAAGTACCTATGTTTACGGAATTCTCGCCGGCTGTGAATTCACCTGCAAATTTTCCGATGTTCACTGCTGCATCTTTGCAGTTAATCTGACCGCAATCGTCGCCGATAGACACGACATAGTCACCACAATTACTATTACACGAACCGGAACCAATCGCAATCGTATCATTACTTGTTGTATTGTTAATAGATAATGCATTGCGGCCGATTGCTATAGAACGATCTCCAATGTGGTCGGCATTGGTAAACCCTTGAGTTTGTTCTCCGATAGACACTTTTCCAAAACCACCAGAACCTGATTCAATTCTATGATTATTGCCACTCAGTTTTTCTTGATTGACTACCATTGTACCTGTACCGGTGTATGAAACATCGGCAACACTGCTTATAGCCCCTCGGGTGGTCACATCTTGAAGTGTAGAGGTTTCAGGTTGTGCCGGTAAGTTTGTCAATCCTGAACCATCACCGACAAATGCAGATGCACTGATACTATTTGTCGTCGTTGAACCTTGATCGGTGACTGATTGAAGATTTTGATTAGCACCTGAAGGTAAGTTAGTTAACAATGAGCCATCTCCTCGGTATTTGCCTGCGGTCAGCGTGATGTCACCCGTATTCAATACGAGTGGGCCGTCGTTTATCAATACCCCACTGCCGAGAGGCTCTATATTGATTGTTGTCTGCAAGCAGGTTACCTCGTTGATGCCTGTTTCGCCTATCTTAACTCGTGTTTGTTCCACAGGATCCAAGCTTTTAATCTCGAAAGAAGCATCGAGGTCGTCGAGGCCTGCTGATGAAAACCGTGATTTTGAAACTGGGTTGTTTAAAACGAAATCGTTGAATTTGATTGAAGTGTGCACCTTCAACGACCCATCTGTCAATAAGGACATTTGTTCTCGTTCATTTAATGGGTCTTGAGTATCTATGAATTTGATATCGTTCTGATATCTAATATCTGAACCAATATGCATAGTCTCTAAAGAATTCTCGACACTGCCTATAGTTTGACAAACGACTGTATTGCACGTTAAGGTATCGGCCGGACCTGGGGCTGCTACGTAGTCTTTGCCGTTAATTTCTTTCACTATTAGATTTGAACCGAAAGCTGACATTATATATTATACTTTTTATATTTTATGCCGTATTCCGATAAGATGTTGAAATCACATACCAATTTCCTGGAATGTCAACAATGGTAGATGAACCTGATTGATAAGTCCTTTCGCCTGATGCAATTAGAGTGACGCTTGTAATACTATTTCCATTGGTTGCATCATTTTCCAAAGTAATATCGCCGTTGGCAACGTCTGAATATCCATTTATTCTGTCACCCGCAAACTTCTGAACAGTAACCCCTTGACCGGAAGCAGCCGTCCCGTTATAAATTGTAAACATTTTACCCTTGATAGCAGGTACACATTCCGGCAACCGAACATTTGTGGCACCAGCACCTAAGATAATCTGATTTTGTGCGTCATCCTTTGTTAGTTGTATCAGCTTTCCATCTCTTAATCGTGTTTGAAATGTCGTGTTCGTGTACGTGAACTCTTTGGCAACCACTGTGCTACCAAATGAAGACATCGTATACATTATATTACGAAAAAAACATCGGTGCCGGTTTTAGCAACCTGCTATTAAGTGGATGTTCTGGGAACGAAAACATCGCCGTTTCCTTAGAAATATTATCACCGTGCCCTAAGGTATAAGACTTGTACCCTGCGAGAGGATTCACATTACTTATTCTTGCAGGAGGAAATGTGATATCATTAATAGTTTTGCAAGGAATTTGCTGCATCAAAACAGGTCTATAGCCCGACATCTGAAACATCGTCGGAGTTTTAATTTGTTTGTCCGCGTCGGGTCCAACGTACTTCATCATATCGTAACCTAACAGTCCTGGTTGTTGAGCCATCGTTATATAATATTAAGTATGAAATTATACTACAACTTCAATAATCCGATTTTGCCCAATTCTCAAAACCGACGTGCACTCACAAATAATCATTACTTCATTTGATGTTTTTAGGTCTACTTTTTGCAGTGGGTCAGTACCTGCTGTCGTTTGAAAGTACATCGAACTGTTTAAGCCCCGTGAATCCAAACCTGTCAATGAACGGACGCCCATCTCACTTGGGAGGTTGAGGCGTATCATAGCACACCATTGATTGTCGTACCAATCTTCCAGACTATTTACTTTGCATCCACAAACCGTTCCATAATTGTCCGCTTTGCCTATAGTTACAAGATTGAATGCACCCAAAGGTGACGCACGGTAGTTCGGTACGTATAAATTGTTTATATTATATTGCCAGGCATCAAGACCACCAGCAGAAAACTGAAAGTATGACGGTACATACGCCGACCCAATGTTATTACTTAATTTCACCAATCCCAGTGGTTTATCCCTATAATTGCCAGGACGTTGAACTGCATATATGTTATCGATCGACTGTGCACTCAAAGAGAACCGCGTGGACTTATCCATCTGCGTGTGACCTTCAAAAAACGAGAAGTAGTTCTTGAAGGGTATTTCTAGGAAGCCGTCTCGCAATTTGCTTTCAATGGCAGAGTCATACACACCGGAACTGAAAGTAATCGTTTCAATTAGTTCATCCAGTAAAAAATCTCCTTGTGCTATTTGTTGCTGAGCTGCGTTTGTATCGATTGCAACACCGAGTCCTTTGCTTTCCTGAACACTGCCAAGAACTTCGGGCCCGTGGAGGTACAGTCTGAGCTGAATTGGCGCAAGAAGACTTGTATCTATGTATGACGGCTCTGCTTCCCCTATGAACGAAAGCCAATTATTGAGAATATACGGACGAGGCGTGCTATAAAAAGTTCCCAATGTTGCTTGGGTGGTAGTAATCTCTTGGTTCTTTAAAACCCGTTGATACGTCACGTCTTTGTTAAGGGTGGTTCTCAAATTATCTAATACTGTTGCTATTGTACTCAGACTTTGCACACCACTCGACACCTGTATACCACCGCAGTACACCTCCATTCTCATAATAAGTTTCTCTAAACCATTTGGCAATGTCAGAAACAAGTTGTCTGCTGCACTGCCGGCATTGGTAAACGCTATCGGTGTCGTACAAGAACCCTTGCAATGCATACTAAGGCTCTTCATATTTACTATCGAATTTACAGGGAGATTTAAAGTTATGGTTGAATACCTGGAGGCCCTAGTCAAGTTAGTGGTTTCGAGACGAAAGTAGTTGGTACTGTACGACGACATTTTAGACAGACCGTATGCCAAACTCATTGGTAAGCTCATTTTTGTATAATATATATATTATAAAATATCGGAGAGACCCACTGGTGCCAATTCTTCCACTTTGATGCTCAGTGAATAATTCACGCTACCGTCCGATGCTTGAGTATCTGCTGCTAAAGGAATTAATCGTGCTTTTGCGTCCGTAAGTGTTACTCTTATAGATGTGAACTGCGAACCTTGAATTTCAATCACAAAATTCTCGTTCGGGTCTATGTACCTTATGAAGTCTGTCGTGGTGTCATTGGGCAGCAGTATTTTTGCGAAGATGTCACTGCTTATCATCTCATTTGTGTTGGTAAACGTCGAAAGATTGGTCGATTCTATATTGTGTGTTGGCAAAGAAGTCACTCTAAGGTAGATTGCGTCGTTTGTCTGAAGATTGCACGGGTATACCGATTCAAACACGGTATTAGCTGTTGCGATTTCAAATAGGTCTATGAGATCTGAAACGGTTCTCAGTCCTGCAGTGGTTCGATTCACTCGTCCACCTAGAATTTGGTCTACATCGTTATACTTCCCTGCAGTCGATACTGTAGCGTTTAAAGCGGCGTCTAAGGCGCTGCCAAAGGCCCACAGCTCTTTCCCGGCCTCCTTCCGGGGCTCCGCACGGGACTGGAGGTCCCCACACAATCCTATTGCAGGCCCTCTCATAAAGTAGAGCACCGCCCGCCGCAAAGTCCACCAAGCCTTGTCCAACTCCGGATTCAAGTTCTTCAGAACATCCATGAACACCATCGGACTGAAAATCAAGATAAAGTTCAGCATGTCCTCCATGGTGTAGTTCCCTGCAACAGCGAGCTTTTTACAGATGTTAGGCAACCGGCTCATCCTCCCCGCGTATGAAATGACACCAACAAACTAACAACAGTGCATACATATATACCTGGTTGTAGTAGCATTCATCCCTACGGTTAGTAGGTGTGGTTATTCCCTGCCGGTGATGCACACAAACATGGTTGCACGCGGACCGGGCGAATAAGGTTGGCGCATCTGCCACGCCCGTTCCTACTAAACAAGGCACATGCAAGGTGATGGGTGTCGGTATCCGTGGTTAGATCCGGGTGCTCACCCGCGTATTGCACGCAGTCCTGGTACTCCCGGTGCATGTCATGCGGCGCGGTCAGTCCCTTTCCGTTGGCCTGCAACTGCTTCAGTTGCATCGGTGAGAAATAGCACGTGTTTGGGCAATTGTTCACCTTGTTTCGCAGCATTTTCAGGAACTTCTTGATGACGCCGTAACACATCATGTGCATGAACGGCAGCACGTACCCGTAGATGGGGTCAAAGTAGTCCAGCTGCTCTAACGGCCCGGCTGCATATCGGCCGGTTCGCATCGGATCCACACCATCCTCCGCGGTCAGCCTCACCAGTTCCTTGTGGTCCTCCTTGGTTAACCACACACTCGGATCATTGGCATACAACACCTCCCCTTCGTCCAAGTATGTCTGCGAGATGGGGTTCGCATAGCCCAAGCAGTACATACCATTACCGTTAGGGCCCTTAGTGGCCTCCCAGATGCTTTTGAAGTCGTTGCGCCTTGCCGCCACGGGAGCGAACTTCCCCAAGTCGTTACGCGCAATCGTATTGCAGTAGCATAACATCAGGAACACGCTGAGCTGTTCATGCCACACCTGGAAGTACCCGTCATACACCCTGAAAGGGGTTTGGTCAGCATCGGCATGGCCCTTACTCAGTTGTTTCAGCTCTTCCATCATGGGTTCTAGCAACACGTCGACGTCCTTCCAGTGTTGACGTGGGCCAGGGGCAATCGAGATCACACCGCAGTGCTTCATCTTCACACGTTCCTGCGGATACCCTCCATTGCACACGCAGTCAAGCGCAATAGCCTATGATCTCTTCAAGCCGCGCTGGAGCGTCACACCTCCGTGCGCGCACACTCGTGTAGATGTTGACTGCGGGTTGGGCTTTGTCACACGTCGTGACGCACTACCTACCTTGGGAGGGAGGTCCGCACTTCGCATCGCGCCGAACCGCGTGGACCAATTCCTGCGATGGCAACGCGCTAGTCAGTTGCGGTCCTTTCACCCATCAGGCATCGCCCATCGGCAACGTTCGTATACAATCAGCCGCGGCACTCGTCCGTTACAAGGAGTAAGAACATCGGCACGGGTCGCACTGTTTGTCATGCTTCTTTGCTTGCCCGTCGTCCTCTCCATATTCGATGCCCATCCCAGTTCGTAATACCCCTGGTTTCTCCTGGTTCCCACTCGGCGTCTCACGCAGTAGTCTGCCACCGACGCTAGGGTGCTCGTTTACTCGTAGCCCGTGCGGGCTGCTCATGACACAAGCGTTTTCGGGAGCTCTGGCCGTGGGACTCGCACGCTGCTTAGCAAAGTCGTAGTCCATCATCCAGCGCCGCACCAGCCGCTTCACGGTGAAATAGAAGTAGTACTCCTTGGGACGATACTCCTCCCCGCGCGCCGTTTTAACAACGTCGTACCTCTCCTCCGTGCACCACTCTGTGGGCTCGCCATCCGCCCCACGCTTCGTGGGCACGCCGCATACCTCTTGCACCCTCTTCCCGGCTTTCCCTCCCCGTTTTGCCATGCGAAATTGCGGTGGAACTTGGGACACACGTGTATCGCATAGTCCCATACGCTCTCCGCACCGAGCGCCCGTCTCATGTGCCATAGCGATCCCGGCAGGTTGCAAGTATTGCCGCCCAGGAGCATCTTCAGGACTTTCAGGAAGGTGTCGAAATGGTCATCAGTCCACCTCTGTCGCCTTTTCATATCCATGAAGTACCATACGGCCTCCTGCACGGTCACTCCGTTCGGACTCGCCTTCCCGTGCGTGACCAGCGGTTGCGACTGCTTTCCTGCTGCTAGGTTTGGCACGTCCGTGACACACAACGTAATCGCGGGGTCGGGCTCAGCCTGCAGGGCCAGCACAATGTCCTGCACGGACTCCGTCGCGATACTGACTTCGGTATTCAGATCCACCACCACTGCCAACTCCTGCTTACAATGGCAGTCACACCACCGGCGCTCCCCGCCATATTACTACTCCACGCACGCTCACGCATCGTTAGTGGGTTACAGGGGAAACATTTCGGTGCCAGTATGGGCAGGGCGGGTTGCATACCTCAAACAAGAAGTCTGGCGGATCAAGCATATCCTCTGTAGGCGTATTCATTTCTTCGTCCGCCACAAGGTGGGTCTTTTCCAGAGTTTCTACGACATCTTCCACAACGATGTCATGGTTCTCCTTCGCCTCCTCCCAGTATTCCTTCTCAGCCGGGGAGGGCACCGATCCGCAGAACATTTCCCCAAATGCCATCAGGCCGGACATCAGCGTGCACTCCGGCAGCTGCTGCAGTGGGCAATTGAGATCCGCCGCCAACAGGTCCCTCATGTCGTGGTTAACCTGGTTACCGTTTGTCCCAGCGCCACCTACCAAGTTGCCGCTACGCCACCGATAAGTACGGCTTCTGGTGTCCGGTTCCTCCATCACCACGTCCTGCCCTTCATCAGAACTGAGGAGGACGTCAGACGATCCAGTCTCCACGTAGGGTGCCGGCACACCGCACACCCTGTTTCTGGCATCGAGCGCCACTCCAAGGCGCCGCAGGCGTTCCGTAAGCATGTCTGCAATTCGTTTGGACACTTTGTGCCATCTTCCCGTCGTCCTTGGCATCTCAGCAAGTCTTCCGCGGTGAACAAGGCACAAATGCTCTGCCGCTCTTTCACGATGTCCGACGTGCTGTGTGCTTGGCGCGCCAAGTCTAGTAGGCGTTGGTCGGACACGTGACTGCTGTCCCAAGTGGTGGAGGGGGCGCTCGCTTCACCTGCAGCAGGTCGGGTGGCTCCTTGTTGGGGGGCTTCAGCAGTACCAGGGCGTCCGCCATCCTCGGGTGGCATTGCCTCCGGTCGGTGCGAGATGCGGTCTTTGCCGTCAATAGTGCAACCGAGGTCCCGCAGACGATCAGCGAGCTGATTGACCAGGTCGCGCTTTGCCATAGATTGGTCCTTACCACGGACAGATCGCGGGATCCAGCCATTATCCGCACCAAACGTTGAAACCATCGGGCGTTCGCTTGCACCCATGGCCTTCAAGCGATCCTGAATCACAGCGTCGTCGGGGAAGGAGAGTCCCTGAAAAATAGAGCAACGGAAGAAGGAGGGTGTTGGATACGAAAATCAAGGCATCAACATGCACCGCAAGTCCATGTGCCGTGCGTGCGCGGGCCACTCCGATGATTCATGCATTGCACACATGCTGGCAGGGTGCGTGCGCGCCGTATGGTGGTATTATACACATGCAACATGCAACAGGTGCCGTGACGCAGGTGCACGAGGTGCCAGCACCGCTCTCAACAGACTATTGGGAATAAATGAATCTCGATCGTCGTCTAAAAACCTTCATTTTGACACAATTTTCGTCGTCTAAAAGTTATTGCCACGTCATCTGAAAAGTGCCACGTACGCGACACGTAAGCGACACGTAAGTCGTCCCGCAATTTTTATTACAAAATATTACTCGAATTATTTATTTGTGCATGATGCTTTCGTACTCGGCGAGTCCCGGTAGATTGTTTTGTTGCATTTTTGTTCATATGCGTGCATATCATGTACAAGTATGCAAATATGGGTACATCCATGTGCAATTTAGGCCAACATGCACGGTACACGTTTATGAATGTGCGTATATAGGTGCTTCAATTCCCGTAAAATAAGTTGCAACTGAGATGGGTACTAGCATATGATACACAAATTTATATCATCATACAAATTTATTCAAAATACACCAAATATTTGTCTATGATGTCTTCTAGGCAAGAGATTTCGATCATTTCACCGTGCTAAGGCTACTATATTGCTGATACATTGGAATCTATATCTTCAATCCACAATTATTTGCGGTACTTGTAGGTTTTAATTCCCTCGATAGCGAGGTAACGTTGACGGCAATGTTGACGCTCTATCGGAGAACATAAATGGCAGAGCTTTATTGGTCAAGGCAATTGCATCGCACGCAATATAGGTCAATTTCCTCTTCTCGTTGATGCCGCGGAATAATAAGCGCCCAAGTGACGTCGATTGGAATGACCAGTGTCCTTGGGGTAACAACCCATTCGTTCCCTATTGGGCTCTGGTCGGGATAAAGTTCCGGTTCTTGAAGGTCAAAAAACATGTATTTCCGAATTCTCCAGGTGTAGCGCCACCAAACGATCCCTAAGTCCTGTCGGACATGTCTGTCCTCGTAGGGGATGTTTAAGAACTTACATATCATCCAGCTGTCTACTTTGCATTGAGGACATCGCATGTAGACCATTCCATGTGTATTGATAGCGTCTGCACTGGCTTCATCACGATCTTTATCGGGTGTCCCATAAACTCCGAATCGTAGAATTGAAGGCATAACGTGGCCACGATATTGCAGGATTTTATACTTGTAGATAACAATGCTTGCAAGGTGATTAGCAGTTGAAGCGAGCGTCGCCCATAGCAAAAGTCGAAAATATATATTGTGAGGATAAATTTGGAGCTATAATACCTGCAGATGGCAATGCTTTCAAGGTAAGTAGCAGATGTTTGAAGGTATGGTTGAAGGTGCGTATGTTAGAAGAAACAAGGGGAATTGAATCTTCAAGGGTCGGGCAAGAGCTTTTGTACCTGGTCGTGAGTGGACCGCGGGTCGTGCAAGAGTAGTGTACTTTTGGTCGAATCAAATTCGTATATCTCGCACATGCGGGATCACTTAGTCGCCGATTCCCGTATGCAAATATGGGCACATCCATGTGCAATTTAGGTCAGCATGCACGGTACACGTTTATGGATGTGCATATTCGGATGCTTAAATTCCCAGAAAATAAGTTGCAACTGAGATGGGTACTAGCATATGATACACAAATCTATATCATCATACAAATTTATTCAAAATACACCAAATATTTGTCTAGGATGTCTAGGAGCACATAAATAAGGGTAAGTGTTGGTGTATTAAGCTAGCAGAATAATACATTAGTGTAAGTATCTAATGTGAGCTTGCAAATGCGCATCCAACAGTTGAAAATGCCATGTTTCTCCTTGGGGTGTCCCCGATCATAAATCGTTAGCTATGATCCATCCCCCGAGCCCATCCGTTGTACTGTCGAGTTCATCTTGTTGAAGTGTTCTTCTCGTAAAGGTCATGCATTGGCTTACTTTGGCAAATAGACTTTCTTCACGGGGAACCGGGTTGAAATAGGAGCGACCAGAGCGCAAATATTTATCAACAATGCGTATCACGCGTGCAGCAAGCCGGCATGTCATGTACACATCGGGGTAACGATTCAAATCGGTTGCCGGCGCGTTTGATAAGCTGTCGATGGCCCACACCCCAGCGTTTGACAGGTCATCGTAACGGAGCAACACACTGATATTTACCAACGGAACATTGGGCACATGGAGCATGGAAACGAATGGGGAGCAAGTATCATCGCCACATCGAATCTGCCATTCCAAGATGGGAAGTGAGGACGATTCTGATCTGTCAGTCGAATTGAATCGCACATTTAGAACATGTTCGTGGGGGGGACTCGGGCAGTGGGGTTAAAAGGATGGTGTCCAGCGCGAACATTTTGAGGTGGTCCGCGATTAATTTCGGAGACATGCACATTCCGCGAGGTGCCACCATTTCAGGATACTTTTGATGATAAATGCTCTGTAGGCGTAGCAGGGAGACATCGGCTCGGTGAATTAAAAGACGAAGGTTGGCGTCCTCCATAAAAAAATGTAGGCGGTAAGAAGAGAGCGGGTGATAGCGTTGCCGCAAGGGACTAGCCCAACACTTAGCGCGGGTTGCGCACGCTCGATTATTGTATCATTGAACTGTACGCAGACACATCTTATTCGGCAGAGATTCCCGAGACACATACATAACGGTTCATTGGAATGATCGATTTTATAAGGAATGTCCTGAAAGATTTTTAACAAGACGTTGTTCGGAAGATGCATTATTTAGGGTTTTATGTATGAAGGTGCGTATGTCAGAATAAACAAGGGGAAATGAATCTTCAAGGGTCGGGCAAGAGCTTTTGTACCTGGTCGTGAATGGGCCGCGGGTCGTGCAAGAGTAGTGTACTTTTTGTCCAATCAAATTCGTATATCTCGCACATGCGGGATCACTTAGTCGCCGATTTTTTAATCAAAGACAAAAACACAACCGAGGCAGAAAACCCCATACACAGGCACATCAGCATATCGGCAAGAAACACAAGCCATTATTGACGAATGAACAAGTGAAACCAGAGAAACAAGTTGCAATTGAGATGGGTACTAGCATATGATACACAAATCTATATCATCATACAAATTTAATCTATATATACCAAATAATTGTCTAGGATGTCTAGGAGCACATAAATAAGGGTAAGTGTTGGTGTAGCTAGCAGAATAATACATTAGTGTAAGTATCTAATGTGAACTTGCAAATATAAAATAAAGACTGTACACAAGCGTATATGTTTCCTAACGGCAGTTGCACCACTTTCCATCATCATCATTCTCGGGAGAGGCACCGGCGCCGATCAACTCGGGAATATAGTCCGTGGGAACCGGCATTGTCACTGGGGTTCCCATGTCAGCGACGCCTTGCTCGTCGGAGTATACATGCTCATCCAACAGTTGAAAATACCATGTTTCCCGCGTTTTGCGGATAAACCTCCACTTCGCGTAAGCGGGGTCATGTCTAGTCATGTCATATCTAGGATGCAGCGCAGGATCGACGAACAGTTCCTCGCGAATTAGAAACAAATTCCAGGATTGGCACACACGACATTTTTCGGATTCTATGTGCAGTCGTTCAAGCTGAACAGGTAAGTCTGCAGGGAAATGAGGTGCATTCATATTGGAGGTAGCGTGTTATGTAATCGCAAGCGCCACACTATAATACCTGCAGATGGCAATGCTTGCAAGGTAAGTAGCAGATGTTTGAAGGTATGGTTGAAGGTGCGTATGTCAGAAGAAACAAGGGGAAATGAATCTTCAAGGGTCGGGCAAGAGCTTTTGTACCTGGTCGTGAATGGGCCGCGGGTCGTGCAAGAGTAGTGTACTTTTTGTCCAATCAAATTCGTATATCTCGCACATGCGGGATCACTTAGTCGCCGATTTTTTAATCAAAGACAAAAACACAACCGAGGCAGAAAACCCCATACACAGGCACATCAGCATATCGGCAAGAAACACAAGCCATTGACGAATGAACATTATACACTTCTACCACATTGTTAACATATGTTTAAGTATACTATTCTTATCGAAAAGTAGTCAAAAATCTAACCCTCGGGAGGTTGCAATCCTAAGTACTCGAAATCAAAGTGGAATCAAGATAGCATTCTGACTCGTAGCCGCCGTGGTTTCAATTGCCGCGACAGGTAACGTTGACGGCAACGTTACGGCTGAACCTGTCGGAACTTGAACCGAAGGGCAAGGTCGTTTCGAAACACACATCGAAAATACCCCAACGTGCATTTGTTGCCTTCCGCATTCCTGCACATATAACATTCATTGTAGTTCCTCCACAACATACCGAGGAAGCAGAACAAGCCAGCAGAGCCCCCAGCCAAGAGGGCCAGAGGGCAAGGGCCCCCAGCGGACATACCCACTGGGGTCCCAGCCTCTGGACAGCTAACCACGAGGAGGACCACCCGTCAATCTGCAAAGGTAACACTGACCACACCTTTACCTGCACCCCTGACACACGATCGGGGGGAGGCATACTCACTGTGCAAAGGGGGGCCTACTGAAACAGACATCTATGAGCAGCGGAGACACCCCGTAAGTGCAAACAAGAGACCGGACCCCCAACATAAGGTACCCACAATGAAACCCACACCTCTGTCTGAACTGGCGATCACTGCATCAAGGGGCACCCGAATACCAAGCAGGAACGGGGGGTGCCATCGAGCAGGGGGAAGACACACCACCGAGACCCTGGAGGAAGTGGAGACCATGCCAGCAAGCCATGCTGTCACAAGAAATACAGAAGACATAGACAGTAACAATCCTAGACTAGACAGCCTAGAAACTGTATTATTATTATTGAGCCACCCTATTCATACCATGCCCTGCCATGCCACTGAACTTCACAAAGGGCCTAGGACACGAGCCCACGATGCACAGCATAGCCACCCAGCATGGGGACTGGGCTCGGATCGGAACTCAATACACCCCTGTAGGGCACACCCTGCCCACCTCACGGTACATAATAAGGTGGGAGCACCAGAAGCCAAACTCTCACACCCACGCTGCGACAACTGTAACAAGTTAACAAAGGAAAGCAACCGACATATAAGGCACACCAGGCACCCAGGCATGTCTAATATACTTAACTACAGCTACTACGCTGACCCCCATGCCCATAAATGTGCTACTATGCCTACCTCCGAGCACTGGCGAAATGGCCATACCATATTCAGCGAGAATGGCCACACCATATGCAGTTATAACGTCCCCAACGATAACCATGAAGATAAAAACACTAACATGAGCTTAAACCACTTTTCACACCACAAAACTGTCAACCCCAGCAATAATGATATGAACCCTACAATAACCCTAAGGGGAACAGCCACAAATGGCCACACAGCACCCGATGGGTGGGAAGGGTTGACGAAAAACTTTGTAGGATGGCTCAACAGAGCAAGGGAAAGCGATGTGCGAAACGTCAGGACCGACCGCCAACCTTCGACCACAAGCGAATTCCTAAAACTGCTCTACGTAAAAATGATAAATTTCGCAGAACATTCCGAAACCCCCCGAAATTTTGGCACACCAACGGGACGACATATACCAGAGGGGGCCCACCAAGAAAGGGATGTCAAGGGCGTTACAACAGGGGCTTTAGGGCAGTGTAACGCTGTAACGGTTAACTCGACGGCAACACAAGCACAGTGGACACAGCAAAAACGGGTGAGGGGGGGCAGAAACAAGCACCCCGACCACAAACTATGCCAAACAAGCAGAGGCGAGCTACATGAGCCCCCACCCTGCAAACCAAAGGGCCCCCACCACAATATAAGCACCAACCCTACTGAAACCCTACCAAATAATGGTACAACCGACCCCACACAGGCCAGCAGAATGATAGGAACGCCGAAAAACTTTGGGAATGTGCTAAGAAGAGTGGGAGGCAGCCACACACAAAAAATGAGAGCAAACTGCCGACATTCGACCACAAGCGAATTCCCGAAATTGCTCTACGTAAAAACAACCTTTTTTGGAAAACACGCCCAAACGCCCAAAAATTTTTACACAACCACGAAAATACACACAAAAAACGGAGCCCACCCTGGAAAAAGTGCTAGGGGAGTTACAGAAAGGGATTTAGGGCAATGTAACGCTGTAACCGTAAACTCACGAATGCAAGCAGCACCACACAACCGGAGAGCAACACGAAATGAAGCAGAACCGCGCTACCCAAGGGGGGCACGACACGAGACTACCAGGCCACTATGGAACGCTGCATTTGCCATAACCCCGATACTCGCTATACTGATAATTGCACTAACAACAACTGGTCGCATGTGGGGAACACACAACACGAACAGCAACAACATAACGCGTAGCCGCAGAATACGAAGAAAACGGACCACAGCGAGGAATGCAGCGGCACGGTGGACACGACCACCCCATGGCTACAAATTACTCAAGATAATTTACCGTAACGGTAAACCCTTCCTAGTTAGAACAAGGAGACCGGAACACGCAGTAACCGCGATAAAGGAAGGCACCCCAACAAGAGGCAGACCACTAATGCGGGAGATTGAGCAAAGGATGAGGCAGCACACCCGATGCTGGAAAACAAACATGACGGGCGGGGGGAGTCAGAACCACACGGAAATGTACCCGTACAACACCACTACGAAGGGACTGTTCGAAAAGAAAGGCCGACTGAACATGTTCCAAATGCAACATGCCCACTCACTGTATGAAGATGACCCACTGCCCCCCCTGGTAATAGCCACAATGAGAGAAACACTGAAACCGGGTAACAACAGAGAACCACACACAACGAAGGCACTGCAGCTACTCGGGAACTCCCGGGGCTTCTGCATACCGGTTTGCGATGGCAAACACTGGAGGGCAGTGCTGGCCGGACCAGACAAAGGAAATGACAAACTGAAGTTCTGGATATATGACTCCTCGAATGGGAGAACAAATGCAACGTCACGCAACACCAAAAGGCTAACAGCGGAAATAACCAACTGGACGGAGCACCTTGCCGAGACACTCAACAAACAAGTAACAGTGGAATTGATGAATGTGGGCAACCAAAGCGCGCAGGACCAATACAGCTGCGGGGTATGGGTACTGATGGCCGCAGAAGCTTGGATGCACTACCAAAAAACATGCCCAGGAGGGCATTGGCCCACCCACTTCAACGAGGCAGTCGGCAAATGGGGGGCCACCGACAGAACGGCGATAACCGCCTATAGAAAGTCCATACAGCTGCCAGTAAAAGAGATGATAACCACTGCCGAGGGGCAAAGCCGGACGCGGGTGGAAAGCCGGCAAGCGGCAGAGACCCAGAGGCCTGCGGATGGCCTGAACACAAACCTAGAGGCCGGAAAACAGGCACCACAAACCCAGGAAAGGGGACGCAAAACTACTACGAAGCAACCAGGCCTATGGGAATGGCTGCATAGATTAGCCCCCACAACACCCCCAGGTAATGACGGGCAGACACCTGAGGAGCAGCAAGCACAGGAAACCCACCTAAACGAAGAATGGGAGCAAACACAGGACGAACCAACAGCAAGATGGGAAAGATTTGTGGACACACGTCTGGAAACACCAGAGGCGTGCCAGGACCCCCGAGAATACCAAACCCCTCTCACAGAGCCAACAAAGACTGACATAGGAAAGGACCGTCTACACATGCTCACATGGAATGTGGCGGGACAAAGTGATGCCTGCCTTGACCTTGCCGAGGTCATTAACAAAAGAAGCCAAAACCAACAGAGTCTACAAGTAATTGTACTCACGGAAGTGAAACATGCACACGACAGTGTAATGAGAAGATTCAGAGACATGCAATACACTGCAATAGGCACCAAAACTGAGGTGCAGAAAGCAGAAGGCACGGCTGAACAGGCAATGAAAGGAGGAGTGGCAATACTCCTCGGCAACCCCTACAGCCACGCACACAACCACCATGTAGTCCCTGCGAGACACCTCGAGGGATACCTCCTACATGTGGTGCTGCACCTACCGGGAAAGGTGATGTACCATGTGCTAGGCATTTACAACCCACCAGGGGCAGAGGAGTGCAAAACCAGGGACAAAATACTCAAATACACAACCAACCTGCTCAGGAAAACTGCGGGAAAGGAGAACGAACATGTGGTCATAGGAGGAGACCTCAATGCGAGCAACACCAGCACAGGTAGAGGAATGACGAAAACTGACAAGCAATGGGCGAAACTTGCGGAGGAGCTAGACCTCCACAATGTAGGCCCGCCAGTCGATACCACGCTTAACTGGGCGAAACACAGGAACATTGACAGATGGCTTGCACCGAGGAACAAGCAGGCGCAATACGAGATGGGGGACACCACACACCTCACCCGGCACCATACGAGTGACCACGAGATGGTGAGCCTAGCAACCCTCCAGTTGGACAGCATAGGCACCCACGAACCATATGTGGACCGCGACCCCCAACCAGGGCATGTAAAGCTGAACACGCCCCTGAACAAAACACACAGGGAAACACTCCAAGGCGTCCTCCTCAGGACACACGACTTTGCCAGAACCGCTGAACTGAAACGCATAACAGAGATGGCCACACAGTGCAGGGAAGAGGACAACAGGCAAGTGGCACACGCCACCATAGACAGAGCAGGGGAAACAGTACTAAACATACTCACCGAGGCGAATAAATATGCGCTACAGGACGACGAACTGCCAACTACTATAGTTGGAGGCACCTCCAACCGAGTGGGAAAAGACCTGCTGATGAGCAAAAAGGACAGAAAGGAAAGGGACGCCGCAATACTCAAGATGCGGGAGCACAAGCAAACCAAACGACACCTACGAAACCCGCACACGGAACACTCAACCCTCAGAAGCCTGAAAGAGGGAGAAATGAAAGGCCCAACGGACAGGGACAATGCAGATGCAAAAGAGTGGGTGTCGTGGCTTACTGAGGAGGCCAAAAAAGAAAGGTCGGCAGCGCACAAGGTAGTAAAGCAGCACTGGCAACAAGCCAAGCAAAGACACAACAACAAAACAGTAAAGGAATACTGGAACAACCAAAAAAGATACCACAAAAGGATATATACCAAGGCACAAGAAACAGGCCATGCCCCCACGGCGAACATACAGGCTCTACAGGACAGAGAGGGCAACCTGGCCGTAGGCCACGGGAACATCGCTAACGCACTAGCAGACCACATGGCCCACTCGGCACCATACAGGATGGAGCACCGAAGTCCACCCGACTCGAAACCTCCACCATGGGAAGACCCAGCTCACAGGGAGCGCCTCATAAAGATGCCAAGACCAGACCCCAGTGGGCTGGACCTCACGATAAGTCGACAGGGCTACAGCAAAGCGGTACACACCCTAAACAACAACAAAGCACCAGGCCCCACCAGGACCCCGAACGAAATTCTTAAGTACATGCCAGAGGACTTCCATGATGCACTACACGCACTCATGCTAGAAATGTGGAACAGCAAGCATGTCCCTCTCACCTGGAAAAAAGGGACATTCTGCTTCCACCACAAGAAAGGGGATGTCACCTTACAGCAAAATTACCGACCCATAGCCCTGCTCGAAGGGGTATTCAAGCTGTACACCTCACAGATAGCAAGCATGCTCTCCACGTTCTGCGAAACGCAAGGAATACTAGCCCAGGCTCAGGAAGGCTCAAGGGAAAAAAGGAACACGCTTCGACAACTCACCAGAGTAACCAACGCGATTGAGGATGCAAACGTCTCAGGACGAGAACTACATGGCCTGTATGTAGACTTCGAAAACGCGTACGGCTCAGTGGACCACGACAAACTACTCCAAACGATGCAGTACCTTGGAATTCCCGACGAACTCACACAGGTGGTGCGGGATGTCCTAGGTACACAAAGCCATGACACAATGTCCATGAACACCAGAGTAGGAGGGGAAACCTCACACAAAACTGTACAGGTGCAAAGAGGACTCCTCCAGGGAGACAGCATGAGTCCCCTCCTTTTCATAATATACCAGGAACCGTTTTTAAGATGGCTTGAAGTGGGAGAGCATGGGTACCAGCACAAGTATGCAGCAGAACAAGAAAGGCTAGGCCCCCTCAGGACGACAGCAGGGGCGTTCGTCGACGACCTACTCATACTGTGCCCTACGATTCACCACATGAGAGCTCAGCTACACAAACTGCAGGCATTCTCACAGTGGAGCGAACTCCGAATTAACCTCACCAAGTCAGCCATAACCGGCATAAAAAATGGGGTCTCCATACCTGAACAACTCCACAAAGACCTCAAAATGCTAGGACTGGACGGCAAGCTAAGCCACTTCAAAGTACTCAAGCCAGACGACACGTACAAGTACCTGGGAGTACTACTCGCATTCACAGGCAGGTGGGACAAGGAAAAAGAGGCCGCTAAGGAAGAGATGAACCACAGAATACAAGCTCTACTGCGCTCCCCTCTGACACCTGACCAAAAGGAATACTCCCTTCACTCCGCGATACTGGGGAAATTCAGATATGGATTGCACCTAGGGCTGTACACAGCGGGCGAAATAGACGAATTCAACAAAATAATAGGGGGGGCCATGAAAAATATACAAGGCCTGCCCCGCAACGGAACACCAAACATTTTCACCACACAGGAAAAGGAAAAGTACGGCTTGGGAATGGTGCCACTCCAGGCAGTCTACGCCCAGTCGATTTGGAGCGGACTACTGGAGGCCATGCACAGCGAAGAAGACAAGGGGACGGTACGGGGCCCGGCTTGGAGGCAAATAAACCTGAAGTCGAGACTCAGAATGTCCCATGTCAGCAGGTCCACTAGAGGACTGGTAGAATACCACAGCACCACACGCAGGAACTGTACAGACCTCGACAAACTCTGGGGGGGGCACCAAACAAAACACAACACACTGAGGAAACTCAATGCCCTACTCAGATACAACATTACGCCCCAGGGGACGGAGGGGATGCTCAGACAACTCCAAACCCCAATACCAAAGATAATGGAACAGCTAGAAGGGGCGACCAGAAGGAAGTCCGACAAAGAAATGGAGGGAACAACAAGAAATACGAAAGCAGGCAAAATAATTGATGGAGACATACCGACGCCTCCAGACTGGCAGGCAATGTGCACAGACCAAACAGCCAGGGTCACAATACCCAAGGACACGCCAACAGCGATAAATTTCACAACGTGCCTCAAACTTTTTGCACACTTCCCGGACCTAGCGCTCCTCACTACCCGAGATGGCCAACATGCGATTAGCCAGGTGAATGTCAGAGAACAATGCACAAATGCAACCCTCAACACAGACCGCAGCGCCATAGCAAAAGGCCTAGCACACCTATACCCATACCTATGTGAAGCCCAACCGAGGGACATAGCGAAACCGGGGGACTTCTATGACAGTCCTACAAACAGACGACTGAAGCAACAATACAGGAACATGCCCAGGGAGGGACCGCTGGACTCCCACGCAATACGAACTAACCTCCCACGCCTCGACTCGGAGCAGCTGAGAGCAAAAATGACGGAATGGGAGGCGAGACTGGTCCCCAGGGAAGAGATTCACAGGCAACTCTCCCTGCACCCGCTTACAAGGATTAACGAAACGGAGAATACCGGCCCGACACCGGGGGAGGAAGAGGAAGAACCCCAGCCCCTCCACACACGCTCACAAACCAAATGGATAGATGAAATAGACCCCATGGCCGAAAAGCTTGAGACAGGCTTCGAGAAAGGCCGAACGATTGACAAGCCGAAAGAGATTGTGGCAATGAGGACCCTACTCGTTGACCCAACAGACCCACACTCCCTAGTGACGCAGTACAGAACCCAGTGGAGACACTCAGAGGGGGATGACTCCTACTCTTGGAGTACAAGGGAGACCATAACCGACTACCTGAAACTAGCCAAACGAAGGGGCCAAAGCGCGACCACCTTCCTAACCCTGAATAGAAGACTGCGAGCAAGGGGCTCCCAGGTGACCCACCCCACAGGCCTCAAAGAAATACTGGCCGGGAGGCCGCACCTGGGACAGGCCTGGCCCACACTACATGCAGAGAACCTAACACTGGACCCGACAGAAACCAACCCAGAACAAGACATATTGGACAACAGAGGGCACCACTGCCAGATACGACTGGAGGGGGAACTCGCCCACAGCTACCACAGGAATGGGAAATACATAGGCACCCTCACGAAAGAAAAGCTTCTCAGACTACACGAAAGGTACACCCAGGCAGTGGGTACCACACACCACCAAACCCCACACCAGAGTACACTACGCACCGAAATGTGGGAGGACCACAAAATACAGGTCTCCACGTTCGAGGAGGAAATAGGGCACCTCCTCATTAGGTACTCAAGCAAAGAAGAAAAGGAAGAACGGAAAAAGAACCTGCAAAACCATTGGACATTCCCTGCCCAGATGCAAAGGGCACTACAACAGGCATTCGGAATTACCACCGAAATGTTCGCCTCACCCCTCAATGTCCACCACAACACCACAACGTATTACGCCAAGTATGACAGGGACAAGGTGTTCGGGGCCAGAGGCTCGGCCTGGACAGCAAATTGGATGAAACTGGGAGCCTACCAGTTCAACCCAGAATACACGCCACAGGACCTCAAAAAGGCACTGGACTTTGCCATAGCGGCCACCACCACACAAGAACCGGTGTTCGGGGTCGGGGTGTACCCGACATATGAGAAAACCCCGTACAGGAAGCTCTACAATGCACATGCAGGGCACCTAATACACGAACTATTGGAAATACCACAAGGCAAGTTCACATTTCTACCCCCTGACCACTGGATGGGTGCCACCCACCAACAAGCGAAACAGTGCAACTGGAACCTCCGGGTGCTGATAGTGGCCAACAAAGAAGGATGGCAAGCACACTGCGGGGACCCAGACACTGCCGCAGACTGTATAAGGAGGGCACTCACAACCTGCCCGCAAAGTAAGGTCCGCACCACCTCAGCTGTCAAACAGCCGATGAGGGAGGCAAACCTACACGATGCGAATGAACCAAACCAAGAAGTACGCACCCCCAGTGTAGACTGTGTGGTGGACACAAGACCATGGCAGCGATACGAACTCCCGGAAATTAAGACAAAGGACATGACGAATGCAATGGGAAGAATGTGCAGCACAGGGCCACATTTGAGGAACGACCTCTGCCCCCAGTGCTGCAACGTACAAGCGGAAGTGGAAACTTGGTGGGAGGACAGCCACCTCCACGTGGAAGAAGGACCAGCCAAATGGGAACTCCTCCCCGGAAGCAGAGGAGGCAAATGGAACATACACCCCCCCACAGTACAACAGGTGGTGGAAGCCAACACCTTACACACCAGGCTTACAAGACAGAATGACGCCCAAACGATATGGGACAAAGTAGCGAGGTCAAAAGTTGTCAGATACCCCACTGACTTCTGGCCCGAACACGAACCGGGAGCCCAAGGAAGGAGATGGGAATTGACAAGAGACCAAACAGAGGACCCCAGGGACCAAGCCCCGAGGAACACACCAACCCAATTGACATACCCCTCCCCTCTAAGGGCACACAAGGCAACCTCGTACCTTTACACGGACGGGAGCAAAAGAGAAATAGAAACAGAAGAAGGAGGCAAAGAATGGGCCTCAGGAGCTGCGGTATGGGACCCCAGGACCGGGGAAGGGGAGGCCCACATGATTCGATGGGAAGGCGAAGACCAAGAGGTGAACAGAGCGGAACTTCTCGCCATACAAAAAGCGGTGACGCTCCCGCCACCACCAAGTGGCAACGGACTCACCATTTGCACGGACAGTGCCAACTCCATTAGACAACTGGAGAGCATGAGAACGAAACCCCACAACATGGAACACCACCAGCAAAGAGACCTCCTGTATGCCATACTGGTCAACATTGAGGCATTAGTAGCAGCAGGACACACTGTCTCACTGCTAAAAGTCAAGGCACACACGGGAATTGTGGGGAACGAAAAAGCCGACGAGGCAGCCAAACAAGCCTGTACTACGGGAACCCTCACGGAAGCGTGGGATAATAACGAGACAATAAAAGTCAAGCCCATGATACCAGACGAAGACTCGAACAGCAGAGAGCTAAAAGGAAAACTCGCGGTACAAAAGTACGTAACCACACTACTCCGTGAACGGCAAGCCCAAGAAAACAGTAGACTCTCAGCGAAAATGACCGACCTCCAGGGAGAACCCTCAACCTGGACCCACCAACTGAAAACTGAGCGCAGCTTCAGATGGGAGGCGCACCATGACCAAGCGCAACAAACTGAAGAGGAACAAACGACAATACGGGACCCGGTACCCAACCAGCAGCAGCAAGCCAACCAGACCCGGGACGAAGAAGACAGGCAAATAAAAGCCATGATGGAACAAACGGAGGAAGAGGAGATGCTCCTTATGCGGGAGGTGCAGGAGCACCAAGAATACCAAGAAACAGAGGGCAAAGGGGACCCCACCAGAGGAAACGAACCCGAACCCGCAGGGACACCACCCCCACCCTCCGAAGGGGAAGAAATATTTGAGGAACTCAACGAGCTCGCGAAGAAACTAGAAGTGACCCAAGAGGTACAAAATGACGATGAAATTTTTGACATGCTAAATGAACTCATTGAGCAGCGGGAAAAGTCACAAGGGGAGCCGACAAAAGAAAGACAAGCTCACCATGACCGTGTCACAGAGGAGTCCAGAGTCCATGCAGTAATGGAGGACCCGATGCCCAGAACAAGATGGAAACAGCGAAAACACGATATGGCACACAGCAGAACGGAAAAAAGGAACGCCCCCTCGGTTCAGGAGGGCGGGACCACAGACAGCTGGCTGAACGAAACAATGAAGCACCTCAAAGGAGACACGCCACTACACAAAGTAGCGAACGGCTTCTGGAAAAGAGCCACATTTGCGGTACGAAAAACAATACTCAAATGCAGACTGAGAATACTGCCAGCACAAGACTATGAGACGGCGAAAAACTCAGCCGGAGGGAACGGGAAGTGCACCCTGGAAGGATGCGGACACAAAGGGGTGGACTACGCAAAGGGCTTCCTCATGAGGGTAGGGCATGCCCTAGGTGGATGCAACAACCCACAAATGCGAGGGATGTTCACGGACAGGGCAGATGCCCACGCAGATGAGCTAAAACACATACTTGACCACCATAGGAAAGGGGGATGCAAAGTACTCGCCTACACTGGAAAAAAGAGGGACCCAGGGACTAAGCCAAGGGTACTCCCAAACTACATACTCACCAGGGGGCAATGCAGACACGACGGGAAGGACAACCCAGGCAGAAACGATGGGCCCGACACAATACCGAGTTTTGTAGACATAGTCATGATAGAGGGTCTAGAAGACCTGGAGGACGGATGGGAATGCACACAACAGGAAGCACCAGCAAGGGTAAGAAACCTACACCTCATTGAGGTGGCCCACACCGATGACGAAAAATGGGGACCCAAACTCCTGGAAAAATACAAGAAATACGGACCGCTGCTACAATTGCTACGCAGGCACGGATTCCGTGCCAAACTTCATGTGTTTGCAGTGGGCAGAACAGGCACGGTGTACAAACACAACCAAGACATACTCGAGCAACTTGGACTCAACAGAAAAGAAGCCACACAGGCACTACAGAGAATACACGACCTGACAGTAAACTACGCACACAACACCTACCAGCTATACAGAAAGCTCAGACAAGGAAAACAAGAGGAGGAGAAAGACAAGAACCACCCAGTATAAATTGTCCCAACATGGCCGCCACTCGTGGCGGTCCGGCCCAGAGTAGGGCCGGGGAAATCAATTTACTCATACGCCCGACGGGCGTGGTTTTTTCTTTTTCTTTTTCTTTTTCTTCACGGGGAACCGGGTTGAAATAGGAGCGACCAGAGCGCAAATATTTATCAACAATGCGTATCACGCGTGCAGCAAGCCGGCATGTCATGTACACATCGGGGTAACGATTCAAATCGGTTGCCGGCGCGTTTGATAAGCTGTCGATGGCCCACACCCCAGCGTTTGACAGGTCATCGTAACGGAGCAACACACTGATATTTACCAACGGAACATTGGGCACATGGAGCATGGAAACGAATGGGGAGCAAGTATCATCGCCACATCGAATCTGCCATTCCAAGATGGGAAGTGAGGACGATTCTGATCTGTCAGTCGAATTGAATCGCACATTTAGAACATGTTCGTGGGGGGGACTCGGGCAGTGGGGTTAAAAGGATGGTGTCCAGCGCGAACATTTTGAGGTGGTCCGCGATTAATTTCGGAGACATGCACATTCCGCGAGGTGCCACCATTTCAGGATACTTTTGATGATAAATGCTCTGTAGGCGTAGCAGGGAGACATCGGCTCGGTGAATTAAAAGACGAAGGTTGGCGTCCTCCATAAAAAATGTAGGCGGTAAGAAGAGAGCGGGTGATAGCGTTGCCGCAAGGGACTAGCCCAACACTTAGCGCGGGTTGCGCACGCTCGATTATTGTATCATTGAACTGTACGCAGACACATCTTATTCGGCAGAGATTCCCGAGACACATACATAACGGTTCATTGGAATGATCGATTTTATAAGGAATGTCCTGAAAGATTTTTAACAAGACGTTGTTCGGAAGATGCATTATTTAGGGTTTTATGTATGAAGGTGCGTATGTCAGAATAAACAAGGGGAAATGAATCTTCAAGGGTCGGGCAAGAGCTTTTGTACCTGGTCGTGAATGGGCCGCGGGTCGTGCAAGAGTAGTGTACTTTTTGTCCAATCAAATTCGTATATCTCGCACATGCGGGATCACTTAGTCGCCGATTTTTTAATCAAAGACAAAAACACAACCGAGGCAGAAAACCCCATACACAGGCACATCAGCATATCGGCAAGAAACACAAGCCATTATTGACGAATGAACAAGTGAAACCAGAGAAACAAGTTGCAATTGAGATGGGTACTAGCATATGATACACAAATCTATATCATCATACAAATTTAATCTATATATACCAAATAATTGTCTAGGATGTCTAGGAGCACATAAATAAGGGTAAGTGTTGGTGTAGCTAGCAGAATAATACATTAGTGTAAGTATCTAATGTGAACTTGCAAATATAAAATAAAGACTGTACACAAGCGTATATGTTTCCTAACGGCAGTTGCACCACTTTCCATCATCATCATTCTCGGGAGAGGCACCGGAGATCAACTCGGGAATATAGTCCGTGGGAACCGGCATTGTCACTGGGGTTCTTATGTCAGCGACGCCTTGCTCGTCGGAGTATACATGCTCATCCAACAGTTGAAAATACCATGTTTCCCGCGTTTTGCGGATAAACCTCCACTTCGCGTAAGCGGGGTCATGTCTAGTCATGTCATATCTAGGATGCAGCGCAGGATCGACGAACAGTTCCTCGCGAATTAGAAACAAATTCCAGGATTGGCACACACGACATTTTTCGGATTCTATGTGCAGTCGTTCAAGCTGAACAGGTAAGTCTGCAGGGAAATGAGGTGCATTCATATTGGAGGTAGCGTGTTATGTAATCGCAAGCGCCACACTATAATACCTGCAGATGGCAATGCTTGCAAGGTAAGTAGCAGATGTTTGAAGGTATGGTTGAAGGTGCGTATGTCAGAATAAACAAGGGGAAATGAATCTTCAAGGGTCGGGCAAGAGCTTTTGTACCTGGTCGTGAATGGGCCGCGGGTCGTGCAAGAGTAGTGTACTTTTTGTCCAATCAAATTCGTATATCTCGCACATGCGGGATCACTTAGTCGCCGATTTTTTAATCAAAGACAAAAACACAACCGAGGCAGAAAACCCCATACACAGGCACATCAGCATATCGGCAAGAAACACAAGCCATTGACGAATGAACATTATACACTTCTACCACATTGTTAACATATGTTTAAGTATACTATTCTTATCGAAAAGTAGTCAAAAATCTAACCCTCGGGAGGTTGCAATCCTAAGTACTCGAAATCAAAGTGGAATCAAGATAGCATTCTGACTCGTAGCCGCCGTGGTTTCAATTGCCGCGACAGGTAACGTTGACGGCAACGTTACGGCTGAACCTGTCGGAACTTGAACCGAAGGGCAAGGTCGTTTCGAAACACACATCGAAAATACCCCAACGTGCATTTGTTGCCTTCCGCATTCCTGCACATATAACATTCATTGTAGTTCCTCCACAACATTCGAACAGTCATACCATGAGGAAGATAGTCAAAATTCCTCATTCTCATTCTGGGGACAGTAGGGCATGTTGCATACATGCCAAGAACATAGGCAACAATACATTCTCGCTTGGATGGCATGGTTGGATGAGGTGGCAGGTGAAGAAAGTAAAGTGCCAAGCTGAAAAGTGAGTTGTGAGGACAAGGTAGGTGCTTAAATATCTCAAGTAGTGTGGCCGTCGTGATTTCAGTTGGCCTATCAAATGACCTCTTTCAGGTGGGTCGGATCGAAGGCCCGCATGTCACAAACATAGCATGTCACAACATTGGAAATGTGAAACGTCGATAATAATTTCATTCAAAATATGTTCGAATACAATCATATTTAACGGTGTTCCAACGATAAGTCAATTTGCTCAATGACAAAGCTATATGCTGTCGCTATATAGCATCAATTCATCCGATGGAACTTGACCCAAGAGCTAAGCTCCTCTCTGAACACACGACAAAAAAGGCTGAGTGAGCATTCCATGCCTTCGCCGTCGACGCATTGTGTATTGTAGTTCTCCCACAATTTTTGAATAGTCATACCCGGCGGAAGAAGAACTGTACTGCTGCATGGGTAAGACTCCCCGTGATTTTTGGCAAACTGGTCGATGTATGTGAAAACAGACTGCCGCTTGGATGGCATGGCTATGGTAGAAGTAGAAGCAGGTGCGTCGCTGACGGGAAAAAGGGGCAAATGAGTAGTTTAGGCAAGAAACAGAGCTTATGATCTTGGAAAGTCTTGGACCTGCCGAATTATTAGCCTATCAGATACCCGGTACTAGTCCGCTGGGATCGAAGGACCTACAAGTACATATCTACTATTATTTTGCGACGAAGGCGTGTCTGCGAAGTCCATGATTATCCTGTCTGCATTGCCAATCATTCTATGAAAGCAACCTCTGAAGTATGATTTTCGGGCACCTTAACTTGCAGATGCACATCATCAACCGACCAAACGGAGTGAGACGGTAAAATGGATAAGAATATACAAAATCTGGAGCGTGTAAGTTGGAGTATACAAACCCCATCCTTGCTGTATACTTCTGAAAGTGAGGGGTTTTGAAAATTGTGGCGTCCCGCATTTCAATGCGCACCGAGGTAACGATTTGCCCGCCAGATATCTGCTGTCTCACGATGGGGCGACCCTTTGGCCGACCTGCAAAACATGCGACGCATTGGATTTCCCAAAAGGATAGAAACTGCAGGTAGTCCCCATAGGACCAAGCACTCATGGAATTCCGTTCTGCTGGATGCCGCGTATCCCCCGGGTACTTAAACAAAGGTCGGCATCTTGCATATGGCTGTCCTAATATATGACCCCTTGCAAAACGACAGAAAAACTTATGCCGTGCGTAATCAGCTTTCCGACAAGTTTGGGGGCTTTGCAGTAATTCGCAAGATAGCAGCCGGTACACGTTGCAAGTTGTGAACGATCTTGAAGCCCGCAGTGCAGGCAAACTGGGTACAAAAATTTCATCCGTAAAGGCAGATTATCATGCACGCTTGCGTCATACATTTGAAATTGTATCTTATGGTCCTCTTCCATCGATTTCTTGAGCGCTAGTTCTGAGGGCGAGGACTCTTCAGGGAACCATAGTAACCAAACGTTTTTATCTGGATTTTCCTTCCGCAAAGTAGCAAGTATTGTCATTGGAATTGATTGAACTGAGAAAAAGAAAAAGAAAAAGAGACACCCTTTTTCGGGGTGTGGGGCTTTGTGAGTCCCCATGACTCATCTCCCATCCTTTCTCTTAATCCGGTTCGGTGTCCACTTTTTTCCTATATAATCTGTTAAGGCTAACTGCATATCCCGTAGCGAGGTCATGTATCTTTCTGAGTAGGTGGAGTGCTTCCTGTTTGTCGAATCCTAGGTGTTTGGTCAGAATCTTCTCCGTGTGTTCATATATTGTACCCGTGTTCCCGAATACCATCACATCTAGTGTCACCTTGTACCCGTAACATCTAATAGCTTTACCAATGGTGCATACTTCGTATATTTCGTTTTTAGTGCCTCTTCCCAGCTCATTTCATCCGTATAGGTTACCTCAATTAGGTGTATATGCCCGGCATCTGCCATTGCATTTTGGTGTGTGTACCCCGGCTGCTTGTTTCCTTCCTCGGTTCCTTCTAGCATTACTATGTCCACGAAGTGCGGTATGGTGTCCTTTCCATGTTCCGGTGCCGGGTGGTTCCTTCCATCCATTCTGCATTGCCCTCTTGTGAGTAGGAAGTCTTCTATTGGTCTGCCTGCATTCATCCCGGACCCTCTCTTCCCCGCATGGGTCCGTATTATGCATCCCCCTTTCCTGCCTTTATTCATACCCATTGCTATCATTTTGGTGGTCTCGTCCGACCTGCTTATTACCATGTTCCTTATTTCCCTTTCCGTACATCCCCCTAGTACATGGGCCGTGCGTATGAAACCCCCTGCATTCACTTGCCCAGGCATCCCGCAACATTTACACTTTCGTGTCCGCATCCCTCTTCTCCACTTTTTATAGGGGCCCGCCGGCAATTTGTTCGCTCTACATCTTAATAGAACTGTCACATCGTGCTCATTCAGGTATTCGTTCCCCCTTTTCCAGTACTCGTTGGAGAGTTTGTGCATGGCTGTGTCCCCCTTCAGGTGTTGCATGTATTTCTCCGGCGTCTCCTGTACTGCTACCCTTATCTTTCCCATCGAGGCCCTCCTCCATTCCCCGGCGAGTCGTGCTTCCCTTTGTGCTACCGCCTGCTGCTGTGCCATTTCTTGTATTGTCACCAGTTCCTCCTGTGCTTCCTCTTGTTGCTGGACCATTGCAGCCAGCTCATCTTCTTCCTCCTGTTGTGTCTCCATGTGTATGTCCCGGGTTTCTGGTAGCCCTGTTTCTCGCGTTTCCTGCAGCTCGGCATGCTGTTGGGCATCCAGTGGCTCATCGACATTCTGTAGAGGCATTCCCATTTCCCTCCTCCCTTGGCCTGGTTCGGTTTGGCTTTGGTTTGCGCTTTGCACTTGTTGCTCCCGCGCAAGTGTCACTTCCTCCTCTTGGGTCAGCCTCATTTCTTTCTCCTCTACCCCCCTGTCTTCCTCCTGCTTGTGCATCCCTTCTTCCTCCCCCGTCGACAGGGGCTTGCTTCCGTCGCCCTCCTGTGGGGTTGCCCATACTCCCTGTGCCTCAATCAGTGCTTCTACCTCCTGTTCCATCTGCAGAATCTCTATTTCTTCTTCCTGCGTCTGCTGCATGTCTAGTTCTCCCGGCCATGTGTCCCCCCCAGTTCCCTCTTCAGCCCCTGGTTCTTCCAATTCTCCGTTTCCCCTTGCTCGCTCAGCTTCCATTCTTTCAATGCGTTGCCTTTTGGTTTCCCATTCCTCTGGTCCGGTCTCTAGCTTCCTTTTCAGTCTTTGTATTATGTTTGTTTCTCCCGTCATTTTTGCCTCCCGTACTCGTTTTGTTACTATATATGCAGTTTTACCAGGTAATTTGAAATGGGTCGTGGTAATACCGGGTATTTTACCGGTAAAATAAAGAGTGGTATTACCGCGGTAATACCGTTTTTGAAATAATGTTTGACATTTTCAAGCGGGCCCATGACCAAATCAATTCTTGTGTTCGATGTCTAAAATTGTCGGATGTATGAACGAAGCGCTTTATTATCATGAATAATGCAAATCTAGGGGCGAATATGCAAGCAGAGCAGAGACAACAGCTGCAGAGACAACCGCCGCATGTCATATATCTTATCTCATAACTTCGGATGCATCCATATCCCTATCTATAGCACATATGCATGATTGACCAAATACAATATGATAAACACCCCTGGCCCTGCTGCCGTGTTCGTCATGATGGGTGGTGTGGTGGGACACAGTACGTAGTGGGATGAAATAGAGAGGTTCCGCAAAGCTCGACGACGAGCGACGTGTGACGAGTTATGCCATATCGCGAGCAGATTTGCGATATGACATAACTCGCCACGCGTAGTTTGTCAAGCGTTCACAGCTTCCGCGGATGCGCTTCCGCAGACTTGCCCGATGACGACGAACACATGAAATATTTTTCCAAAGTTTTCATTGGCCCCCACTTAGGCCCATGCAATATGCAAAGTAACGAAGATCTCATTTTCACTTTTCACTTTTCACTTCTTGTGGTGTTCAAAGCGTCCGATTGAAAACTAAGTACAGAATATCATAAATCCGCGATTCAGATCGAAATTTCCTCATAGCTCGTCGTCCGCCCATAACTCGTCACGGACCTGACGAGTTAAGCTTTTCTTAACAGTGGTGACGAGGAACTAAGTGATCGCCTAAAATTCACCTGACGACGAACTAACTATTGTGACATCGAATTCGATGGAATCTATGACGCGATATTCCCTTAACTCGTCACGCGTAGCTCGTCGTCAACCTTGCGGAACCTCTCTAATGAGTGGCGGTGGTATTATATAATAGAGGTACCAGTGTAAGGCGGAATTATTAGTCGGCCGCTCGATTGTTCATACTTTGGTCGCTTTAGTCGCTCGAGACGATGATCCAAGTCGAGGTCTGTCACATACATCTTCCGGGGGTAATGGGGGCCGAAAAAACGCGGGTAGGAGCGTAAAACGCAGCTATACCAGGTAATTTGAAATTGTCCCGGGTAATACCAGGTATTTTACCGGTATTTATTTTACCGGTAAAATCCATCGAGTTTTACCATGCAGGTATATTTGTTACGTGGTTAAGTACTGCCTGGTGACCTTCCAATTGTCTTCCCGTGGCCTCGCATATGGCAAGTAATTTTACCGTGTCAGTGTTATCGTGGTTGAAGCCGTACTCTCCCTCGACACAGGCCTTTCTTGCCACCTCATCAGCCTTTTCATTCCCGTGTATCCCCACATGTGCTTTGACTTTATATAGTGCCACCTTGGTCCCTTCCCCGTTGAGCGTTTGTATTTGCTTCATTATTTTCCAGAGTATATCCCTGTGCGCATGCTTCTCCAACGCATGTGGCCTTCTTTTCATGTTTTGTATTTGGTAAAGCGAGGTCAAGCTGTCTGTGCATATGTTTACCTCCGTGTTGCCTGTATTGGCTTCCAGCATTAGTGCCATATATATGGCTGTCAGCTCCGCCCTGTTGACCGTTTGGCAGCGGCCCTGCCATCTTTGCATGTATTCCGCATTCTGCCCCCCTCTTGGGTCCCACACTCCCGCAGCAGTTACCTCCTCCTGTTCCCCATTTTCTCTTCTGACTTTCCTCTGGCTTCCGTCTGTATAGACCATTTCAATCCTGTTGAATCTCCTGTCAGGTTCTGGGTACCCTTTTCCGCTGTTGTCCCACGGACTCTCAGACTGTGGTTCTACTTCCTCCACTTCGCCCCGTTCCCACTGTAACCACTGGTCCCCTTCCGTGTCCCCTTCTTCCGCGTCTGGGTTCGTGAATTGCAACGCCCACCTTCTAAGTGCGTCCCTGCTTATTTCTTCCCTACTCCACGTGGTGTTGGCCCCTAAGACGTCCATCGTTGAGGGTCTGGGTCCCCTGTCCCCTCCCCTGTGTTCACCTTCCCTCCCCCTGTCTTCCATCCAGCGGTCAATAATCTCTTCTATATGGTTCTCCAGTTGTTCTCCTGGTAGTGCGCGCAGTCCAGGTAGTTCATGACTCGTCCATGGGGACGGGTCTATGACGCAGTCTTTCTCCCAGTCCGTAATCGACCTGGGCTGTCTGTCCGTGTCCCTGAGTGTGAGAGGCCTGTGTATGTAACATGCCCTCCCTACCGTCCTGACCTTGCTTTGTGGGCATCTGAGAAGGGCCTTACTGAATATGTCGTGTGTTCTCACCGCGTTTGGGCAAAATTTCCTCCATCCCGCCGCATTTGCAACTACCAATATCCTCATGTTCCAGTTACACTGCTTGGGCGTTTGTAGGTTGCCTTGCATCCAGTGGTCCGGTGGTAGGAAGGTAAACTGCCCCTCCTTCACTTCGAGTAACTCGTGTACCCTGTATCCCATGTGCTTGTTTAGTAGTTTTCTGTACGGGCTTTTTGCATACGTGGGGTATATTCCTACCCCTAGGACGGGTTCGGCTGTTTTTGTAGCGTTTATCGCCATCTTCAGTGCCCTGTGGAGGTCTTCGGCCGTGTATTCTGGGTTGAATTGGTATGCCCCCAGTTGCCCCCATTGCGCCTCCCAGGCCGAACCAGCAGCCCCGAAGACCGAGTCTCTCGGGTATTGCGAGTAGTATGTCTTAGTGTTTTTATGTACGTTGAGCGGGGAGGCAAAGACTTCTGTCCTGGCCCCCGTAGCTGCTTGGACCGCCTCCATCATTTCTGGGGGAAGGGTCCAGTGGTTCTGCAGGTTTCGTTTTCTGTGCTTCATTTCTGCCTTGCTGGAGTATCTTATGAGTAGCTGCGCAATTTCCTCCTCAAACGTGTCAACATGTATTTTATGCTCCAGTTTCAGTTTCAGCCTTTTGGCCAGCTGTTCCCCTGTCGGGCGTTGCACCGCTCCATCTCCCACCTCTTTGGCATATCTGTCATACAGTTCCCTGACTTTTGCCGTGCTGAGGGTGCCTATCAGACCTCCGTTGGGTTCATAACAATAGGTAGTGTCGCCTTCCGTACGCAGCTGCCTGTCCTTTGTGTTCAGTGTGTGTTTAATATCCTGGTCTGGGTTTGTTTCCCCCGTGGTTATCACTAAGTGGGTGACCTCCCTCCAGTATCGTTGCTCACTTCTCGGCTTGCCTGCTAGTATTTCGCTCACGGGCTCGCTTTTGGTCCTTTCACCCTGTTTGGTGTCCTCCCATTCCCCCACCAGTTCCTCCCATCTTCGGTTCCCTGTGGGGTTGTGTTCCGGTATGTGTTTTCTAATTGTCTCTTCCGTGCTCCACGTGCTCAGCACATTCCCTTCACTGTCCGTCCACTGAGTTTCGTATTGTATTACTTTCGAGTCTGGGTCTGCATAGTTGTCCAGGTACTGTCTACTGGCCAGTATCCTGGTAGGTGCGTGGGTTCCTTCCCGGTCAGGTGCCTCCATCGGGTCCTCCTGTTTTGCCCACTTGCTTTCGTCCAGCTGTATCGGCCTTTCTCCGGCACTCGCTTGTGGGTTCCATTCCCCCATCATGCCATCTTCTTCCCACTCTTGGTCCACTCCTCATATACCCAGGGTTTCCCTTTCCTGTTCCGTCCATTCCACCCCTGCTTCCTCGAAGTGTTTCTTTTGGTTGGCCAGCGGGTACATGGACACCAGTTGTATTATGTCCCTCAGACTGTTCCCTGCCTCATGTAGCGCCTTTATCTGCTTTGGCCAGTTTCTTATTTCCGACATTGCCTTTGTGCTTCTAGTGTATTTCTCCAAGTCTCCTGTTTTCCGTGGTTGCACATACTCAGGTTTCAGCTTTCTGTTCCACTCATGGTCCCAGTGGTCCCCTGGCGCTTTAATATTATTGGGCTGTGCTTCACAAATATAAGGGTACAGGTGTAACATGCCTTGTGCTATTTTTTGTACTGTGTTATTGTCATGTGCCCTCCCCCCCGTTGCTTTCAATGCCGTTATCGGTAGCGCCTTTTTCCCATCCGCAGTGGTGAGGTCCTTGAGGTCCGGGTAACAGTTCCTGAATAGTGTGAGTAGTTTAGTGAAGTTTATCCCTTTAGTGGCCTGTTCATTTTTTGTTTCTTTTATGACGTTTACCGTTTCCAGTTTTTCGGTCCCTGTCGTCATGGGTCGTTCCTGTGGGTCCCGGTATTCCTTGTCCATTCTTCTGAGGTATTTGGTTGTTCTTGTGGTGCCCTCCATTTCCGCGTCAGTATACACTCTCCTGGCGTTCTCCAGCTGCTTCATTATGGGCAATGTTTCCTTGGCTAGCTCCTGCATGTGGGTTCCCACCCCTTTTACATGCACCCCATATTCATTGACAGCATTCATCTTCCGCATGGTGTTTGTGTGCGTTTGCAATCCCATCCTTAGCTTGCCCCTGTTGCTACAGTAGCCTCTCTCCCCGAAGTGCTTTTCCAATAGCCCCGCGGTGGACCTGCTGACTTGCGACATTCTTTGCCTGATTTGTAGGTTTCTTTCCCTTTTTCCATATCCCATTTGCACTCCTTTGTCTTCCTCGCTTTGGACCGCTTCGGCCAACCCCGAGTAAACCTCCTGTGCATATATCGCCTGCAGGGACTGCAACCCCAGTCCGTACTCTGCTTTTTCCTCCGTGTTCAGTTCATTCGGAGTGCCGCGTTCGCTGGAAGCCCACAAATCCGTTTCAGTGCGGCCCCTAGCTGGTTCTCCACCTGTTGTATCTCCCCGTATGTATATATTCCAAGGTGCAGTCCGTATCTGAATTTACCCAAGACCGCCGACTTGAGAGAATACTCTGTCTGTTTCTGTGTTAGGGGGGTGGCCAACAACGCTTCTATCCTCCTTTTCAGTTCCCTTAGGGACTTAGCTTTTTCCTCCTTCCAGGTCCCCAGCATATTGAGGAGGACTCCTAAGTATTTGTAGGTCTCCCCTGCTTTGAGTACCTTTAGGGTTTGGTTGCCACATTTTATCCCCTGGTGCTTGCTTTCCCTAATATTCCGGTTGCCATGCTCTACTCCCGTTATTTTGGACTTATCCTTGTTTATTCTCAGCCCACTCCAATCCCCGAATGCTGCTAGCTTTTTCAATTGTTGCTCCATCCATGTCATCAGTCTCGTCAGAATAATCAGGTCATCCACAAACGCCCCTGAGGAGGTTCGCAGTTCTCCCCTGAGCTCCTCATCTGTCACGTACTTATGCCGGTATCCATGGTTTCCTACCTCCAGCCATCTAAGCAGGGGTTCGAGGTTCAGTATAAAAAGCAGCGGGCTCATGCTGTCCCCCTGCAGAATCCCTCTCCTTATCGGTACTTCCTCCGAGACCTGTTCCCCTACCTTCGCTCTCATTTGTATGGAGTCCCCCTCCTCTTCCCCTAGAATGTCCTTTATGGCTTCCGTAAGCTGTGTCGGTACCCCTAGGTGCCTTAGTGTCGCAATGAGTTTCTCATGGTCTACTGACCCGTACGCATTTTCGAAGTCTATGTAGGTTGCATGTAGCTCCTGCTTGGAAAGGTTCGCATCTTCAATAGCATTCATTATTCTAGTGAGCTGCCTCATCGTGTTATGCTTCTCCCTCGAGCCCTCCTGCGCCTGCGAGAGCATTCCATTTATTTCACAGAAGTCTGCCAGCATTTTTGTGAGCACCGCGGTGTACAGTTTAAACAAGCAGTCAAGCAGCGCTATGGGTCTGTAATTGTTTTGCTGAGTTACATCTTCCTGCTTGTGGTGGAAGCAGAAGTACCCTTTCTTCCATGGCAATGGCGTGCGTGTGTCTGTTCTCCCACATCAGCTGCATGAGCTCGCATAGTTGTTCGTGGAATCTGTCTGGCATCTGCTTCAATATCTCATTCTGTATTCCCATGGGTCCCGCCGCCTTGTTGGTTTTCATTTTTCTCACAGCCTGCCTATAGGCCTCCCCATCCACCCGCAGGTTTATTTTCGTCTGGTCTGGTCTCTCGCATTTGTCTTTCTGCATATAGTTTTTGTACTTCTTATCCAGCCACGGTGGCGTTCCCGCGAGTCCTCGCTCTGGTTCCCGCATTTTGTAGGGGGCCGACCATGCCATGTGTTCCCCAATCGCCTGTGCTACCTTTTGTTGTCCAACCACCAGCTCCCCGTGCCTGGTTTCTATGGACGCATTGTGTATTGTAGTTCTCCCACAACTTTTGGATAGTCATACCCGGCGGAAGAAGAACTGTACTGCTGCATGGGTAAGACTCCCCGTGATTTTTGGCAAACTGGTCGATGTATGTGAAAACAGACTGCCGCTTGGATGGCATGGCTATGGTAGAAGTAGAAGCAGGTGCGTCGCTGACGGGAAAAAGGGGCAAATGAGTAGTTTAGGCAAGAAACAGAGCTTATGATCTTGGAAAGTCTTGGACCTGCCGAATTATTAGCCTATCAGATACCCGGTACTAGTCCGCTGGGATCGAAGGACCTACAAGTACATATCTACTATTATTTTGCGACGAAGGCGTGTCTGCGAAGTCCATGATTATCCTGTCTGCATTGCCAATCATTCTATGAAAGCAACCTCTGAAGTATGATTTTCGGGCACCTTAACTTGCAGATGCACATCATCAACCGACCAAACGGAGTGAGACGGTAAAATGGATAAGAATATACAAAATCTGGAGCGTGTAAGTTGGAGTATACAAACCCCATCCTTGCTGTATACTTCTGAAAGTGAGGGGTTTTGAAAATTGTGGCGTCCCGCATTTCAATGCGCACCGAGGTAACGATTTGCCCGCCAGATATCTGCTGTCTCACGATGGGGCGACCCTTTGGCCGACCTGCAAAACATGCGACGCATTGGATTTCCCAAAAGGATAGAAACTGCAGGTAGTCCCCATAGGACCAAGCACTCATGGAATTCCGTTCTGCTGGATGCCGCGTATCCCCCGGGTACTTAAACAAAGGTCGGCATCTTGCATATGGCTGTCCTAATATATGACCCCTTGCAAAACGACAGAAAAACTTATGCCGTGCGTAATCAGCTTTCCGACAAGTTTGGGGGGCTTTGCAGTAATTCGCAAGATAGCAGCCGGTACACGTTGCAAGTTGTGAACGATCTTGAAGCCCGCAGTGCAGGCAAACTGGGTACAAAAATTTCATCCGTAAAGGCAGATTATCATGCACGCTTGCGTCATACATTTGAAATTGTATCTTATGGTCCTCTTCCATCGATTTCTTGAGCGCTAGTTCTGAGGGCGAGGACTCTTCAGGGAACCATAGCAACCAAACGTTTTTATCTGGATTTTCCTTCCGCAAAGTAGCAAGTATTGTCATTGGAATTGATTGCACTGAGATGGATGGGAATAAAGGTGCGTCGATGAAGTGTCGAGCGGGGAAATGATTTTGGAAGAGAGGGGAATAGGTTTCATACCTCAATGGTCGTCGTGGTACCGCTCAACTTCATTTAACCAAAATAATTAGGCAATCACAATGAAAGCGGAGGCATGTCACCCGCCCCATAAAGGACATCGGTTCCACAACAACATATGTCGCCCATACCTTTGGAGAATATACTTTATTTACAATTGTCATATCAAGATATACCATACGTGTTTCATCAGCGTACTTCTGCACCGAGACAATAGGTTATTAAGACTATCAACAAATATTGACCTAGGTGCTGGCACCATGTCCTACCAGGGAAATCATCATTGCCTAGCGAGCTTTACCGTTTACGTCTCTTGGCCTGATGATCGGATTCCGACTTTCCGCCTTGTGCCGCTTGCCGCTTAGGTATAGGCCCCGCCGCGGCGGCTGCAGCGGCCTTGGCGGCCTTGTCGGCCTCGGCCTTCTCTTTCTTGGCGGCCTCGGCCTTCTCTTTCTTGGCGGCCTTCTCGGCATCCGCCTGTTGCTTGGCGGCCTTGTCGGCATCTGCCTTCTCTTTCTTGGCGGCCTTGACGGCCTCGGCCTGCTGCTGCTTGGCGGCCTTCTCGGCCTCGACCTCCTGCTGCTTGGCGGCCTTGGCGGCCTCGGCCTCCTGCTGCTTGGCGGCCTTTTCCGTTTCCCTCATTTCGACCGCCGTCTTCTTCTCCCGCTCCTTCTCGACTTTCTCTTGCTCTTTACGATGTGCCTCTCTCTGCCTTTTCACCTCGTCGTATTCCTGCTTGCTCAACACTTCGTCGGCCAAAGAAAAAAATCCATCAGGAAACCTAATGCGCTCTTTCGCTGAGTCGACCATACCTTGCTCCCTGCATCCAAGACACCAGCACTTGTTAAAACCGATATACAAAGTATTTTTTCAAAAGAATGGATGTAGACATGAATGCTTACCTATCGAAAGCGACGGAACCCAATCCTAACATGTTGGCGGCTACCGAAGTGGTCCCGGAACCGCAGCACGCATCCAAGATGAAGTGATGTTCGTGATGAAGAGGTAACACCCCCTCGTACGCAGATTTCCCCCTCGCTTCCCCCTCTAACTCAGGACCTCGCATATGGATATTGATGAGGTCGTGGATGAGCTTCAGCGGCTTCTGGTGTTTGTTAATTCTTTTTCCCTCGGAGTTATTGGCGAATTTCGACGAGTGTACAGGGGCATATTCCCAGGTGTTGGTTCGGCAAGAAGCCACGAACTGCTTATCGACGACATCACTATCCGCATTCTCCTCCTCACCGAGAACTCTAATCAAGTTCTTCGTCCAGGGAAGCCTTTTATGAACGGCTGGGTGGGTTTCGTCTGCGAGAGCAATCAGCGCTGCTTAGTCAGATTGCCCATGCTTAGACGCCAAAAGGCAATCACAGAATTGTACGTAACTTAACATCTACGGACCTGTAGGTGTTGCTTCCTTGACGTAGTCACACAAGACAAAGCACTCCATACGGTTGGCGTAGTTCCGTGGCGCAACGCAGGATTCCAAGGCCATCATGTTCGATCTGCTCAAAGGTTTCACCCAGAACATCTTTTCGGCGTTCCCGTGGCAAAACTGCTTGGCGGCTTCAAAGATTCGTGGTGTTGTTGGAAGCCACAGAAACATCCCCATACCCAATCATCACACGTGGTCAAATTGTTGAAGTTGTGTAGGAATTGCTTGAACTCTCCTGCTAAGAGAGGTTTCGGGATCCATTTCTTGTTCGAGTCCAGAGCATACTCGCAATCCATAATGAAACCGGTAAATGGAACATCTGGAAAATGGCGAGGCGATCCGGGATCGTTCTTTTCGTGATCCGGAACGGGATCGATCCCGGGAGGGAAGTTTCTTACGGGATCGATCCTGGAACGCCCCGGGTACGGGAACGATCCTGGAACGCTCCAGGTACGGGAACGATCCTGGAACGCTCCAGGTACGGGAACGATCTTGGAACGCTCCAGGTACATGAACGATCCTGGAACGCTCCAAGTACTGGAACGATCCTGAATCGATGGGGGGACACTCATGATAAGTCCAAGGGTCGGTTCAAGCATTCAAGGCAAGTACCATGAACCGCACATTAAAAAAAAGGTAGACTTTCACAAGGCTAGAAAGCAGGAGGCAAATTCAAAAAGAAAAAAATCAACAAATCCACATAAATAGATACACCTTTGAGTACACAAGCTACTTCATTTGCATATGTTCATACGGTCTCCACTAAGATGGTATCACTGGCTATTATACTCTTCTTCTTTCTCATCTATACTTCCCACTCCTATAGCGTTTTGGTGTTGGGGTATTTTTGTCAAAGTTGCAAGCCACTTGGTTGGTTGCGCAAGCTTCACACGCGATTGTGTCGTATTCCATCTTTTAACTTGGGTAAACAATCTTGAATACTCCTTGCTGAAGGTGTTTGGCACCTCTGTCTGCACATGCGATAGTGCCACAGTGAGTAACAGTTGAAAATAACTTATGCGCAAAAAACAACAAAGGGTAAATAAGTACTTACCACAGCTTGTGACTTCGTGCACGAGTTCTCATTTATTTCATACTCGACGGCCTAGTCTTTCAAGCTTGGGCCACTGGCCATCTGGCTTCTAGAGTTTTCTTTCCCTTTTCTTCTATTGCTCGTGCTGATTTTTTTTGTCTTATTATCCGCATTTTTTTCTTTTTGGGAAGGTGATGCTTGCTTGTTGGTCTCCGAGTAGCGCACGTCCATGTTTTGAGTGGCCATCCTGAGGAACGAATCGTGGTAAAGCTCAACACACATAAGCTGACATGCTGAGCTCAACTGAGAAGCAAAGCAAAGCAAACAGCAAAGTTGGGCAAAGCTGAGTCGAGTTGAGCAGAGCTTAGTCGAGTTGAGCTAAGTTGAGCTAAGTTGAGCTTAATTGACACGCTGACAGGAGCAAAGCTGACACGCTGAGCTGATATAAGCTAACAAGCTAAACTAAGCGGAGCTGACAAACCGAGTTGAGCTGACACACAGTTACAGGTACGGGATAATATAGCATAGGCTGGAATATGTGTGTATATGTGTGTGCCTGTTGTGTTATTCCTATGCTAGGATACGCGTGTATCTCTGTAGGCATAAGAGGCCTACAGATACACACATATCCTAGCATAGGCAAAAGAGGCCTATGCTAGAATATGTGTGTGCCTGCTGTTATGTTATGCCTATGCCAGGATATGTGTGTATCTCTGTGCGTGTGCTATGCGTATGCCAAAATATGTGTGCGTCTCTCTATGCGTGTGTTATGCATAACACACGCACAGACATATTCTAGCATATCTTGGCATACGCATAGCACGCGCACAGGGATACACACATATCCTAGCACAGGCATAGCACAACACGCATACACAGATATACACATGTATCCCATCACAGGCAGAGCACACGGACACAAATACACACATATCATAGCACAACCATAGCACACGCAAAGAGGTACACACATATCCTAACAAAGGCATAACACTAGCACACAAAGATACACACATATCTTACCACAGGCATAGCACACGCACACAAAGATACTCACATATCCAAGCAAAGGCATAACACACGCACACAGAGATACACACCTATCCTAGCACAGGCATAACAGTAGCACAGGGATACACACCTATCCTAGCACAAGCATAACACTAGCACAAAGATACACACATATCCTATCACAGGCATGACAGTGGTATAGAGATACACATATATCCTACCACAGGCATAGTACACGCACAGAGAGGTACACGCATATCCTAGCATAGGAATACCACAACAGGCACACACATATACACACATATTCCAGCCTATGCTATATTAAACGCAGTAATGCAAACTGAGCAAAGCTTAGCTGAGTTGAGGTGAGTTGAGTTGAGTCGAGCTGAATTGAGCTTAGCTGACACGCTGACGTGAGCGAAACTGACACGCTTAGCTGATATGAGCTCAAAAGCTAAGCTCTCAACTCAAACGCGTTGGCGTTGAGTTTGGCGCTAAGTGCTGAGCTAAGATAAGCTGAGCTGAGTTGAGTTGAGTGAATGCGTAATAGAGTGAGTAATGAATTTTTAGTGAGTGGTCCGTAGTGTGGGTTGTGAGATTATGAGAGTGAATACAATTACCTTAATGCACGTTCGTTCTTCACATTCCCGCTCCTTTGAAGTTTCCGCCTTACCATACCCAACACCCCATGCAGTGTGAGAATAGCTTGGTTCCAAAACCTCAAAGAACATAGTGAAAAATAACATGCTTATCTTGATCTTATGTAAGACCAGAAAGTGCGCGATACCATACCATACTTTCATAGTAATCACACATATCCTAAAAGATCTAAAACACGGGAGCACATATGTGGAAAATTATTTTTGCAACGAAATATTACACCTCTTTGTGGCGCGACGGGAGACAAGTGGTCACAGACACAAGAGTGTCAGACCTACTCAAACCCAAGATGCCATACATTACAACAAGGCAAATACCTTGTTGCTCGCGGATCAAGGGCGCTTCAAACAAACCCACAGACCAAGGGTGCAGGCGCCTTCTTCTACAAGAGTAGAAAGCGTGACCACAATGGTTCCTTCAATGGCGCAGTCACCAATGTGTGGACAAGGGAGTTCGTTTTTGCAACGCCACAAAGGAGGTGTAATATTTTGATACCTATGCTAAATAAAATAATTCTCTTAAAATAATTCTAAAATAAGTCTATACATTAAAACAAAACAGTATTATAAAAAGAAAATAAACCACCACTCTAAGTGGGGTAGGATTTTACCTAAAGGGAATCCGGCCCAGTTCGCCTAACTATTACCCAGCAGTTCAATCGCGATGGTTCCACGCGACGAGGCCACAATCGACACGGCGTTCCACCTGCTTTGAGTCCAGAGGCCTCAAGCGTGACACGATGCGTGGTACAAAAAAGAGAGGTGCCTCATTCTCAACGGTTCCACCTGCTTTGAGCCTGCAGGACCCTCATGCGTGACACGATGAGTGGTACACAAAAGAGGGGGCCGTCCACACGGCGTTCCACCTACTTTGAGCCTGCAGGACCCTCAGCTGACACGATGAGTGGTACAAAAAGAGTGCCCTCATTTCTCTTTCAGTTCCACTGCTTTGGTCCACCGAGCCCTCGCCACGACACGATGCAATGGTACAAGAAAAGAGGTTCCAACGGTTCCACACCTTTGAGCACGGGACCCTCAGGCGTGACACGATGAGTGGTACACAAAAAAGGGAGGCCACAATCGACACGGCGTTCCACCTGTTTCGAGTCCGCAGAGCCCTCCTGAGTGACACGATGCGTGGTACAAAAAAGAGAGGTCCCTCATTCTCAACAGTTCCACCTGCTTCGAGTCCGCAGAGCCCTCCTGGGTGAC